>PVLD010002339.1:0-168873 GCA_004027595.1 Dinomys branickii | reverse complement strand
CCCCCCCCCCCCCCACTCATGTGCTGCTGCCTGGGTGTCCTCAACAGTGACTCTGCCTGCCTCTGCTCCTCTCCCCACATTGCAGATACAGGATTTCCTGAAACTCTCTGCCGTCACTGTCTCCCTGTCACTGTGCTGAGTAGCCTGATCCCCTCATAGAAGGTCCCTTTGTTCCTCTTAAATGTTATGAGCTGCTGCTCCCCTACCTGGCACCCTGGCCCTGACCTTCACCGGCACACAAACTATTTGCAGACTCCAAGACATGACCTCTTTTCAGCATGTCTCTCAGCCTCTACGTATAAAGCACTTCCTCCCACCATTACTTTTATATTTTTCAGAGCTTTCATTACCAAACATGGCCCAGGGTAGCCACTCACATATTTGTTCAGTGAATTATTGAGTTTTCAGCTGCTTCTGGAAACTTGTGCAGATCTGATGAGGTTGCCTTCTTCTGTACCCTGGTTCCCCTCTCCACTAATCTTTAATACTGTCTTGGACTTGATTAGTGTTTGTCCAACTCCCATCCCCCCCAGATGGAGAACTTTCTAACAAAAAGGGTGATCTTTCTGTGTCCCAGCTTCTAGCATGGTGTGTAGTACACATCAGTCTCAGTAAATATGGGAGGTCAATCAGATGGGATTGGGAGGGAAGAAGGGGTTAGGAAATCAAAATAATAGTAGTGTTTAAAAGACATCATTAACAGTGCAAAGAACAGAAGCGTTCTCTGGTGGTGCTACAGGATTCATTCCCGGGCTGGAGGTACAGCTCAGTGGGGTAAGTGCTTGCCGCTAAGCACTAAGGCCCTGAGTTCGATCCCCGGTCCCGGAAAAAAAAGAAAAAAAAAAAAAAGGAACGGATACAGGATTCATTCCCAAGGATGAAGGAAAAGGGCAAGCTCTAAACTACTTACGTTGGCTTAAGAGAAAATGAATGGCTTCCTTCAGAATTACTCTGGTTTAGCATCATAGCCATGTGGGTTGCTCCTCATGGGTTATTTATCCAGTAAACAGTGGCAGGCAGATGCCCTTTGAGGAGCAGAGGGTGGAGTGTACCTTGCCACCCACAGGCCACCCCTTGGGGTCTAAGTTTCCCATGCATATACTGCCATTTAACCAGCAATCTTACCTTGCTATTTCTGTTGTAGAATAAAGACCCCAAGATGGCTCGAGTTGCTCTGGAATCTCTTTATAGACTACTTTGGGTTTACATGATTCGAATTAAATGTGAAAGTAACACAGCTACTCAGAGGTAAGGAGTTGCCGTCTTGTAATGGTGACCATGTCATTGAGTTAATAGCCATAAATCACATTACTCATCCATCGTGAAGTGCTACTACCTACCCTAACCCAGCTAGAACCTGTTCAGAGCCAGTAGTTGCTAAGATCTAAGTCCTGAGAACATTTTCAGGCTTTCTGTGGTCATGGCTTGGCAGCCATTACTGAAACTCCTGTCTCTACGAGGAGACAGGTCTCCTGCTAGGATTACATGTGCCACTGAGAGGAAACCGCTGTAATTATCTGACTACCTTTAGTTTTCCACAAACTTTTTTCATAGGGTGATTATGTTAATGGAAGGGATGAAGTATTTTGTTTTCTTTTTCTGAATTCCCTCTGATACTTAGATAAGATGAAACATCTGCCATTTTGCCCTAAAGAACTGGAGCTCAGCCAATCTTGCTTGTTTTTTTCCCGCTTATCTTCCAGCCGACTTATAAGCATCATCACAACCCTTTTCCCCAAAGGGTCCCGCGGTGTGGTGCCGAGGGACATGCCTCTGAACATCTTCGTGAAGATAATCCAGTTCATTGCCCAGGTAATGAAGAACTTTCTGGCAGTGAGAGTCTTCTAATTGTCTTTAAGCAGCCAGTCTGCGTGAAGTACCAAAAGATGAAAAGTCTAAATTGATATCTTATGTGTTTAGACTATGTACATTATTTGTACATGCAGCCTGTTCTTCTGCTTCAAAACAAAGTATGGCATGAATCTGTCAAATGTTTTCAGTATATCGCAAATGGAAAGACACAGTTCCAGTGACTCATCTGAGATCTCAAAAACTATTAGTTAAAGTCTCTTGAGTCTCCACCCCTGATTTTTTCCTCCCTCTCTGCTCTTGAGTATACAAGTAAAGAGGAAGCAAAAGGTCTGATGTTTAGAGGAAATTTTTTGAAAGAACATTTAGTGAAATTTGAGAGTTAAGGGATGTTCTAATTTTTATCTGTGAAAAAGAATTTCACAGGAAGAGTAGCCCTTATCAAGCTGAAGCTGTTCTTTGCCAAGAACTGTTCTAAGTACTTTATACATATATTAATTTACTTTGAAACTGGACCCAGTAATATTATGACATTAAATGTACACTTGGAACATTATTATTTAGACCCAAGATTCTACTTTTTGTGTGTGTGCCCAGCTCATGCTAAGCATATGCTCTCCTGCTGACCTACACCCCGAGTCCCACATTTTATTTTGTGAAACATTTTGTGAGTAAATGGTTTCACCCCAACTTTGACCTTGTGATTTACTGAAGAGTAAGAAAACCCCTTTATTCCAGTTCGGCCTCTGCCATGAGCCAGCCCTCCAACCGCAAACACAGCAGAGAACATATTTTTGTCAGCTCCTTTACTGGTAAAATAAGAATGGAAATGCTTCCAACATGCCACAGAATATTGTGTAGATAAAGGGAAATAGGGGGCGTGAAAATACTATTGAATTACAATTGATGCTGACATAAGGATACAATTGTTACTCCAAAGACTATTTAATATATTTTTGGTGCACTGAAATATCTCTGTAACATACAGATCGAAGGAATAGATGTCACTTGCTCACCAGTGGCAGAATTAATGCAACTTTTCTACACGTAGTTACGTGGCTGAGAACGTGCTGATGATTTTGGAATGTATTTTATGAAATAAACCCATCATACCTTAGTAATTAGTATAGTACCTTTACTATGTATTCTTTGTTGATCATTCTTAATAAGAAGAATTGCTTGTTTTGAGATGAATCCAGTTATTTTTAAGGGTAGAGGATATAAGAAGATGGTTGTTTTGCAGTGGTATCATTAAAAATACATTGAGTTGCAAGGAGTTAGCAGCATTACCAAAAGTAGAAGAATGTGGACTGCTTCTAAGCTCAGACAGCCAAGTGTTTGGGGTTTTGTTTTTGGTGGTTTTGTTTGTTTGTTTGTTTTGGTTTTTTGGGTCTTTTTTATGGGGGTGGTCGTTGGTCCATGAGTTCCTCTGTGCTTTTGGAGCTAATTCTGTCTCTTATGTAAGGAAGCCATTCCTGTACCACATACAAAAACACAAGCAGTTCCGCCAAGTTTTTTTTTTTTTTAATGGTATATTCGTCCCTCAGGAACTCTCTCTGGTCCATAAAACTACGCAGTACCTCTTCTCTTTTAGCAGCCACCTGTTTGGTACACATGATCTAAATATGCCTCTCATGTTGAGTTTGTGTTTTAATATTTTTGTTTTGTTTCCTTTTTTCTTTTCTCCCCTCCAGGAACGTTTAGATTTTGCAATGAAAGAAATCATTTTTGATTTTCTTTGTGTAGGAAAACCAGCCAAAGCTTTCAGTCTCAATCCAGAGGTATGAATGACCCTTTTATGTCCTTCTAACAGAGCATGTATTCACAGAGCCATACCTCTGCTATGCAACTTTGGGGAATAGGCCCAGGGACAACTTCTTTCAAAGGTCTTCTATTTATTTCTGTTCATTCTAAAGTCCAATGGTGGAGTTTCAGAAGTAAATTTTGGATCAGTAGATTGAGAATGATGAAAGATTGAGTACTTCTTTATTGTTGTTGTGTAACAGAGAAATTCTCACCCCAACAGATAATCTGTTGCTACTAGTTAGGTTATTTTATTTTAGGAAGTAAATGCTTTTACTTATACATTGAGACAGGTCTACTAGTATTGGAAAGTGATGAGACAGAGAATAAGTACATATAATAATAAAAATACTGCAACACAGTGAAACTAAATAGTGTCAGGGGCCAGGCCTATGGGGGCAATGAGCCTACCATGAGTACTGTACACAGTATGGAGCAGTCAGGTTTATGCAGATGAACAGGATATTCAGTTTTAAACTGTTTAAAATATGGTTAGCCAAGAAAAATAGCCCTAGCAGGTTGCTGTCCCCCGTCCTTTTCCTCTGAGATGGGAGGAGGGGCACCGGACCAGAAGTTGGCAGAGCTGCATTTGCCACTTGCACTGATACTTTTTCTAGCTATGTGACATTTACTTCTCTGACATTCAACCTAGTCTCCGACAAAAGAGGACAAAATACTTTTCTAGCTCACTTCACAGAAGAGTGATCCTGGAAAGAATACACTTCAAGCTAGGGAGAGAGCGGGAGGAAAAGGAGGTAGAAGGAGGAAAAGGAGGAAGACGGTAGAAAAGGAGGAAGGAAGTTGCATACCAGAAAAAAAATTTTAAGATTATTTCTAACACCGCTGTGATATTTGGCTCCTTGATTCTCTCAGCAAGGAAAAAGGCCCTGATCCCAGAGGTTGAATATAGGCAGATTGCTGGTACCAGAGGGACCAGGGTATCTCCCTGCCCCTCTCCTCCGAATTCTCAGGCAGGGGATATAGTTCAGCGGCACAACCGCTTGCCTGGCAAGCCTGAGGTCATGAGTTCAATTCCTAGTGGAAAAAAAAAACCTCTCATCTCATGCTCTGAATTCTCTCCTTGATATTAAGGTTGCCACATCCCTGACAACAGAACACAAGGCCCCATGAAGGGAGTTGTGTCTGGTGGCTAATGACCTTGCAGGGTTCAGGATGGCTGCGCTCAGGTCCCTGGGACAAAGTGAGGGGCTTTGCAAAGCCAGTGCAAAGCAGGAACGAGGCCACGGCTGCTCAGGAAAGAGTCTTCTCTCGCTTTGAAGGTTTTAAACACATTTGTCATTTCTCAGTAGCCATAGTTCTGATGCTTTTACAATCTGTTCTCAGGACTGCTGGGCTACTGACCTCAGAGGAACATGCTAAAAACTACTGCTCATTATTATCACCACCTGTAACACTTATTCTTGAGTCTTTCCTCAAACTCTGTCAGTGATGAAGTAGTTAATTTCTCTATGCAGATCACTTGGAATTATGCTTTAAAAACAAAACTACCAGCAGGTGTCAATACGTCAATATTCATGTCTCTTGATTTTATGGGGCTGAAGAAGAAGCTATTTATTAGTAGCTAATAACTGTATGTCTAAAGGCATGTTCAAAAGAAGATGCAAGGTGGACTAGCCTATGGAGTAGATATCATACACTTGATGAAATATGATATAGGCCACCGTTTCTCAGGGAATAAATCCAAATTAGGCCATAAGTAATATTTTGGAAATAGCTTGTTGAGCAAGGCCTAGAAATCTAAGGAGTTATCTTATGCAAAGTGGATTGCACCACCATTCAACAGTTAGGTAATTTCCAAGTAGTTGTCTTGGCTTAGTTTGGCCCTAGATGACTTTCTGTGTCATCATGAGAACTTGTTCACCTGTGAGAAGAGCTTCTAGGTCATCAATTCTTCCAATTTTTGCATTGGTCTAAAACAATATGAAACTGGCCAGGTGTGATGGCACCCACCTGTGATCACAGCACTGAGGAGACTGAGGCAGGAGGGTCACCATGAGTTTGAGACCAGCCTGGGCTACATAGTGAGTTCAAGGTCAACAGATTTAGTGTTTCTGTTTTAATGTCTAGATTTGGGGGGTGGGATGCTAGGAATCAAACTCACAACCTTGCAGTTGCCAGGTAGGTGCTGTACCGCTGAACTACGTCCTGGCCCTAATGGATCTTAGATCCATTTCAATTTTGGTTTAGTGCATGGTGAAAGACATGGATCTAGTTTTAATCTTCAGCATGTGGAAAACAGCTTTTCCAGCACCATGTATTAGACACAGAAAAAAAATTTGACAAAGTCCAACACCTATTCATGAAACAAAAAAAAAACTACAGAAATTTGGAATGGATAGTCTTTATCTTAATCTGATAAAAGCCAAACCAACATTCAACATCACACTAAACGGACAAAAACTGAAAGGTTTTACTCTAAAACCAGAAACAAGACAAGGATGTCCATGATCATCACTCATATTCAAAATAGTTCTGGAAACATTAGCCAGAGCAATTAGACAAGAGAAAAAAATTCTCAAAGTCAACCCTCAAAAATCAATTGTGTCCCCATACATGACTAAAAAACACTGAGAGAGAAATTAGGGAAACAACACCTTTCACAATAGCATCCAAAAAAATGAAATACCTTGGAATCAATCTAATGAAAGAACTAAAAGATCTCTACATTGAAAAGTGCAGTACTCTGAACTTCCAAAATTGTTATACAGTTTTAATCCAATCCCAAGGAAAATACCATTAGCATACCTCACAGAACTAGAGAAAACATTTCTAAAATTCATTTGGAACTAGAAGAGACCTAGGAGAGCAAAAACAATTCTGGATAACAAAGGCAAGGCTGGGGTCATCAAAATCTCTGACTTGAAATTATACTACAAAACTACTGTGGTAGAAACAGCATGGTGTGGGCAAAAAAATAGACCTGAGGATCAGTGGAACAGAAACCCAACACTGTCATTCTTTAAAAACTAATAAGAGAAGCTGGGTATGGTAGTGCATACCTGTAATCCCAGCACCCTGAGAAGCTGAGGCAAAAAGATGGAATTCAACCCTACATGGGGCAACTTAAATACTTAACAAAATTCTGTCTCAGAAAAAAAAATCAATAGGGCCATGAAGGTAGCTCATTCAGCTGGGCAAAATTTTCTAGAACATAAAAAATATAATTTTTAAAAGAAGTGGATGAATCGAATAGCATCAAAATAAAATGTCTGCACTTTAAAGTGGAGAGTTACAGGCTGGGAAAAAACATTTGCAAGAAACATAGTGTATCTGCCAGACTACTTCTACCCAAAATACATAAAGAACTCCTAGAACTCAAAAGTAAGGGAATAACCCATGTTTTAAAGGGGACTAAATGAACCACCTCTTTAATAGAAAAGCAATAAAAATAACTAGAAAGCCCGTGAAAAGATGTTCATGAACCTTAGTCCTTAGGAAATGTGAGATAAAAGGCACAAGCGCGCCAGGGAGGATGCAAACCAGTGGGGTCTTTACATGTTCCTAGTGCAAATGCACTATGAAGAGTGTCTTGTTTGGTCGCTTTTCAGAGCAGTGTCTTGTGTCTTACCTGAGCCTGAGGAACAGTTGGCCCCCAGATGGCATTTGTTCGCATATATCCATAAACTTTCATCAGTAATAGATTCTGTAACACTGAATTTTTAAAATGCATTCTCCAGTTTTCTGGCATTTGTGAATCTGAAGTGAAGAACTGCACTTCAGAGTAGGTGGTGTTCATTTTGTGGGCTTACATTTAGAACTCTGAATGTTCTCACTCAGTCTTGTGAATTAACACGCCTGGGTTTCTCCCCTGCCAGGAGACATCAGAGTCTTTTATCTCCCTGAGTTTTCCTTAGTTATAGCCACTCCACAGAAGGACTTCTCTCCCTTTAAGATCCCAGCATCCCCTGAACAGAGTATGGTTTGCGACCACCTTAACTGGGCTCTCCAAGTTTGATGAAAATCTTCCCAGTTGTTTGCGTGTGATACAGCAACAGTGCTAGAGACTATTTTCCTAAGTTGGTACAACACTTTTGTGCCTTTGAAATTATTTTTCCACACTGATCTAAAAGCAAGCCAAATTTAGCCTCTCTGATACACTTGTAATTTAATTGTACAATAATTGGTTTTTTTTTATTATGTGCACATTGCCTCTTACAGAGAATGAACATTGGTTTGAGGGCATTCTTAGTCATAGCTGATAGCTTGCAGCAGAAGGATGGTGAACCTCCCATGCCAGTTACAGGAGCTGTACTCCCTTCGGGAAACACGTTAAGAGTGAAGAAAACATATTTAAGTAAAACGCTAACTGAAGAGGAAGCCAAAATGATAGGTGGGTGTCAAGCGTCTTATAGCTGAATGTGAAGCCTTTAAAATCGCCCTTAGATACTTACTCCTGAGATTTTTTTTTTTTATTTTGTAAAAGAAGCCAATGAGCCATTCCAGGGTTAACTGAAATGATTGATTCAAGCTGTGTTTATGTCTTACTGCCCTTTAAACTTTTTTTGAACTTCCTGGTAAATATTTTGCCATTTAAATGTTAGACTTTTATTTGGGTCTTTTCAACCCTTGAATAGTTATTATCTAAATTTTACAGTAAATTAATAAGAGAGCTGTGCGCTTTGGTAAACACGTGTTTACAGTTAGCACATTTATTCATTTATAGTGTATTTCCTTTTTTCCAATAACATTGATTGTAATTTATATTTTAAACATGCTTCAACCCATAAAACACCAGGTTACATTGTGAAACTATCCACCTGAGTTTCTTTCTCTTTTTAATTTAGCTATCATAATGCACTTATTTCTTATTAAGTACCCCAGATTAGAAGCACACTGCAAATGTTGGTAATATAGTTCTCAGACTATCTTGAGGACTATCTATGGGAAACGTGTGGAAGCTAGATTAAAATGCTTAAATAAGCTCAGAAAACTTAAGGCATAAGCAATAACTTCCTTGAGATATAAAAAAGGTTTATTAGGAAGAATATAAAGTACAGTCTCAATGAAAATAGAGTACAGGCCCCCAAAAGAGAGGCATATGAAAGTCTGAGGCTAGGAATATTCATGCATTTTTCCTGGTGAAAATCTGTGGAATTTGGGACTCTGTAAAAGATTTGGGCTTGGTTTCCAGGAGAAAAGTCATGGTCCACACAGATAGAAAGATAATGGCGCATCTTACAGGTGAAAATTAGGGGCCCATCCCCTTGGATCTTTTAAGGTCAAGTTTCTGCCCTTAACTTATCTACTAAGCTAATTTATGGATTTAAAATACCTTAAAGAAAGAGATGGGGGGGAGGAGAAATAAAAAGAATTAAGATGTGTTAGGTATGTGTACCAACTGGCCATGGGTGTAATCATGTGGTATGTAAAAATATACTAATACCAATTTTACAAAAAAATTGTAAAACCTAAATAAACAAATAAACAAAAGCTAGGCACGGTAGCACATTCCTGCAATCCCAGCACTAGGAAGCAGAGGCAGGAAGCTTACGGTGAGTTCAAGGCCAGCCTGAACTATGTGGTGAGATACTATATGAAGAAAACTAAAAGATAAAGTTTTATACTATGATTTTCAGGCATGAATGACAAACATGTACTAATAAAATAGGGGAAAAAAGACAAAAAAAAGAAAAAAATTATGATTATCCATGTGTCCTTTTTCCTTGTATGTATTTCTTCGGTCCTGCCTTACCCTCCCACCCTTGTATTCATTCCCTTAGTCTTAAGGGATGAGGAGGCATACAAAATACGAAGCAGGCTGGGCTCAGGGGAGGGACTGGCCCTCCCTAGCCGGGGTCCAGAGTCTCCTTCTGACTAATCTGAGGGAGACAAAGGAAGGTGGGTTTGCGGTTTGGTTAGCCTGGAAACAAAGGACGAGGACATTAGCCAGTCATGGGTCTTTTAACTTCATTTTGTAACTGTTAAATAATCAGTGCTAAAAATTAAAAGTTAAATATTGGTGAATAGTGGCTCCAAGAACTTGTAGAAGTCAGACAAAATTAGGCAGCATTTGGCATAATCCTTTTATCTTTAAAATTAACTTCTCTTTGTCCAGAAATGTCAACCCAAGTATATTGGCAGGGGAGGGAGTTAAGAGCATACAGAGTCCTCCCCGTTTTATCAATATGAAATCCAGTGTCCTCCTGTTGTAGTTATAGCAGTGGCCAAAAAATACACTAAATAAAGGGCCATTAAAACTTTTACTGTCAGGCTCAGATCCTAGATCTGGCTTCTGTTTATAGAAGTGTAGCTTTGGTAGTGGCCAGCTTCAGATAATACAGATATATAAAGTCTGGAGTAGATAACAGAAAATTAGTCCATACCATAAAAGTAATAAAGCTTAGTCACTAGATTATTTCTGTTGGCATTTTTATCCCATAGGGAAACCTATACAAAAAGCTATGTGTTCCCCTGAGGTGTACGTGGAAGTACATTAAGATAACATAATAGCAGTACGCTAAAACAGGCTGAAGGACACATTTTTGGAAGAGGTAGTAGGATTGGGAATCATAGCCTCCTATGGCTATAGGTTAAAACTTTATCAGTGTAGCTGGAGACTCCCACATAGGGCTAGGGCGCATGTTTGGCATCCCTTTTTACATCTAGCATAACTTTCTCTTTTTATGTCACTAGTAATTATTGCTTTTCTCTTTAGTTATATTTTCCTGCTGAGTGGTTAAGACCAAGTCAAGGAAAGACCCATGTCAATCAAAATTAATTTATTTACCTGTATTTGTCAAGGTCAGTTAAGGCTCCTCGGGAATTTTTTCAGCTATGTGAGGAACCCCTTAGCTCCTTCAGCTTTTCTTGCTACCATTGTGTCATTTTTCAGGATAAATCATGGTCTTGCTTGACCTTATGGCTTTCCTTGAAAGCGTGGGAACCTCCCCTCCACCCTATGACTCTTCTTTTTGAAAAATCCACACTGGTTGACTTCAGACCTCTGGGGTCCAACAGTCCCCCTGCTTGGGGGATTGGTAACTCGTTAGAGTTCCAGGGCCCTCTCAGGGGCCTCCTGTCATGCCCAGAGTCCTGGCTGACCTTGAAGGACAAGAGCAAACGTTGCCTGTCCTCTTAGCCCTTTATCTCCTTTAGCTTTAGTCACTAAGCCTAGGCTGTTGCACACCCAGAAGGTCAGTTACTCAGGTTTTGAAATGAGAGCAGTAGGTCTTAATCCAGTTATAATCCTTTCTGAGTATCAGGCACTTCGAAATATAAAGTACAACCCGAGACCAGCTACTTCTTCCGTTAGTGGTCAGCATTAGTGTTAGGAGTCAGTGTTATATTCTATTTGTCCTGTAGGTGATGACCTACCATCTTTTTTTTTTTACTTTTAAAGAGAAAAGAAAAAAAACAACAATAATGAAGATACACAAAACAATTTTAAAAACTTTAAAATCAATACAGAATTTGAAAACAAAATGATAGAAATTAACAATGGTTGTTATATTACATATTGTTATCTTCAGCGAGGTTGCTCAGGTTGCCAAATGTAAGAATATAAGATTGATCAAACAATTAAAGATAATAACAAGTAATAAAAAAGAAAACACTAGAAACAATACAGAGCTTCATTAAACAAGATACTAGGAATTCAGCAATGGTTGTTATATTGCATATTATTGTCTTCAAATTAGTTGTTCCTATTACCTGGTATAAGCGTGCAAAATTGATGACCTACCATCCTCACATACTATTTAGGTTGCTGTTCAGAAGTCATATTCCAAAGTCACAGTCCCACAGCCTGTTTACCTCCTGGAGCTGGCTTACCAAAGGAAATGTCCCTGGACAGGGTCCAAGAAGGTCCAAAGCAGAGACAGGGAACCTTAAGTTACCCCACCCAGGGGACAGGTTGCAGTTTCACTGACTTGTACTACAGAAAAAGAAATTTCAGGACACATCAGTAAGAGGCTCAAAGAGGTGCATTAGGCAGAATTTAAAGTACACACTCAGAGAAAATAAAATGTTGGCCTCAAAAAAGGTGCTGGGAATAATTATTAATAATTTTACTTGACTGTTTTGAAGGTATTTAATTTTGTGTTAAATATATACAATATATGAAATGTATATGCTGTGCACATTTCCTTCCACTATAGGGCATTGACACTATTTAATGAAAACAGTAAAAATAGTGTAACTAAAATACATTTTCTTTCATTTTAAAATTTATGATGTAGCCAGATGTGGTGGCACATGCCTGTAATCCCAGCACTCAGGAGGCTGAGGCAGGAGGATCACTGTGAGTTCAAGGCTAGCCTGGGCTAGAAAGTGAGCTCAAGGCCAGCCTGAGTTGCATAGTGAAACCCCGTTTCAAAAAGACAAAAAAAAAAATTTATGATGTGGAATCATTTCATTTACTTACTAATGAAAGAATACATGTCTATTTGAAAGAATAATTGGAAGCTGCTAAATCTTAACCCAAAATGAGAATTTTCTTTTATTCATATAATTGCTAATGATTGTGGGTTTTCTTGTTAACAAGAATCTTAAAGATTCGAAACAAACTATTCCCTCTTTATTTTAATTGTTCCAGAAAATATTTCCCACTGAAGTGTTAGAATTCTTATTAATGTGTTTGGGGAACCTGCTAAGTGCAGGACACCATGCCAAGAGCCATATAGTGAGAGACTGAATAACACTCAGCTCCTTTGTTCAAGGGAATCATTGACTCATAAGGTCTTAGTAAAATATATTAGAATATATTATATTAATACATATTACTAAGGTCTCTGTAAAATATATTAGAATAAATAAATCACCATATTCCTTAGTAGCTTTAGTCAAAGATGTAAATATATGTTTTTCAGGCATGTCCTTATATTACTCTCAAGTACGAAAAGCTGTGGACAACATTTTAAGGCACCTTGATAAAGAAGTAGGACGTTGTATGATGCTAACTAACGTCCAGATGTTGAACAAAGAACCTGAGGACATGATCACGTGAGTATCGTGAGGCTCCCTGACCGTGGCTGGACAGGCAGAGGGTGGGCTCTTCCACTGGTTCTTCCCACTTGTTCTGTATTTTGCTTTCTCTTATCTTCTTAGAACCAGAAGTCTGAGAAGTGCTAAGTGTTAAAGATAGTGAAAAAATACGTGGACATTGTTTGAGTGGCTATAAAAATAAGGTCAAACCAAAGGTTGATCTACTTTGGTTCTCAGGTGCCATTAGGCCAGTCAGTTAGAGAACAGGGCCCATTAACTCATGTGCTAGTCCACGTACCTTTTTCAGATGTGACACTGTGTTTGTAAAGTATCACAACTCATGTGATAGAGTGACATCCCCAATTTATAGACATTCTATCTTTATAACTCTCAAGGTCACTGGTTTCTAGTGACAGTTTCTGCTTGGTAGTGTCTGTGCAAGTGTGTCATAGATTTTAAGAAAGTGTAATACCAGCTCTCCAGAAACAAAAGCAGGAGGATAGTCATAAGTTTGTGGCCAACCTGGGCAGTGTAGTAAGTTCAAATCCAGCCTGAGCTAGAGGCACTATCACAGACTGATCAGGCCCAGAGTCTCCCAAATGAGTGGACAATGAAGGCTTAAATAAAAGAGGCAAATGGTATGATTTTAGGGCTCCAGGAAGATGAAAACCCTCTTACAGAATTTGAGGTTCTCTGGGGGCTGAGACGAAGAACTCTGGCTGTCTGTATTTATTTGGTTTTCAAAGGAGGGGGATACTGAGGAAACCATGGGAATCTGAGCAGGACCTTGGGGGTCAGGTCAGAGACTTTCCCAAGGAGTAAATTATGTCAATCAGGAGAACTGCCTTATGTGTAAGTCGACATTTACTGTAGGAGAGTGGAGTCTACAGCTGTATTCTCCTTTTAGTTCATTGGGATTGGAGCTAGACATCTGTGTCCTTGTCTTGTCCTTTGAGGCATCAGGGCATCACAGGCCACTACTGGGACCGGTGATTCATAGCAGTTCACTTACTACAAATCTGCTGCCCCTCTCCAGACAAGGGGCCTAGGTCTTGGACAGACTGACAAGTAAACAGGAAAGGTAATTGGTTAATTTTAAATCCTGCTCAGAGTCAATTCATAGTGGTCTCCATCACAAGATTCTAAAAAAAAGAAAGAAAGAAAAATGATTTTAATTAATTGAAATAAAAACTATCTCCTCAAATCCCCACTTAAGATCTGTGACCATTCCTTGACTGTGTATGGTTCCTTCCAGACTTCTTCTGTGAGTATAAAATACGTAAACACATATACTTACTACCAACAATGGGATCACATCCCAGTAACCCCAACATGAACTGAAAATGCGCGTGCCCCTAATTCACTGCACACCCTAGCTCAGCAGCACAGCCTACTGTACAGTGTCTGGTTCGGCCCTGTGATTGGTGAGCTGACTGGCAACTGCAGTCACTGCCCACCATTACCAGAGGGGTGGGGGTCATATGTCACTAGCCTGGAAAATATCTAAATTCAGAATCTGAGCATTTTCTATGGAGTGCAAGTTGCTTTTATACCATGGAAAACTCAAAACATCCTAAGTCTAGGAGCATCCAAACGTTTTCTGTTTTTTTCCAAACATGGGATTATATAATGCATACTATCCTGTAGCTTGCCACCCATTTGATTTAAGTCACTTCAGACTCTTCAACCAAAATAACCAAGTTGAGAGTAACCAAGATTATTAACATCAAAGATATCATTATGGCTTTAGTTCTTAACTCAGAAGTTGCCAGATTATCAATAAACATTTGCCCACATTATTCTGTACTCCTTGAATATATTAAACCACTTTTCATTTATAATGCAGAAGATACAAGAAATGCTTTTAAAATTCTGACGTATAGTTTTATCCTCTAAAAATAGTAAAGCAATAAAAGTTTTAAGAGACAATTATAATCAGTAAACTTCAATAAGATAGGTTTAAGGCCGGGCATGGTGGCGCACACCTATAATGCCAGCACTCTGGAGGCTGAGGCAGGAGGATCATTGTGAGTTCCCAGGCCAGCCTGGGATACAGCTGGGCTACAAAGTGAGCTCAAGGCCAGCCTGAACTGCGTAGCAAGACCCTGTCTCCAAAAGACAAAAATTTTTTTTAAAAATTAAAAATAAGATAGGTTTAGAACTAAAATAATATATACAAAATATGCAAGGTTAAAATATCTTACTTGTGTTTTAACTAATACTTTGTACTTTCTTTCATAAAATTCATCTTTATTTTTTCCAACTCACCCATCTTCAGACCCCCAAATAAGGCTAAAACATTTTTCCTGCTAGACTTTAAGGCATATCCCTGAGTGGAAAATAACTCATTGCTTCATTGCTTTAAAAAAACAAGATAAATATTAGGGAATCGTATAAGCATTTCGGAGAAGAGGGCGGAGGCCACAAACCCTAATGGGAACAGTCCTCTGCGTCGGTAGTTGAGGCTGGTGCAGCACTTTCCCAGGCCCTGCTCAGAATCTGAACTTGCACATTAAGTCTTCTGTGTTGCTAAAACTCCACTCCTTGTTTCTCTTGTGGCTAATGAGGGCGGGAGGGAGGAAGAATATCATAACTTTAACATGTTAATAAATTTTTAAAATTAATGCTAATTTCAGGAGTCCCATGCTCCCCATAAGAGCATAGAGAGCAAAGACTGCAATTCTAAGAGGAAATTACATACCAATTAGTTTCTAATCTAGGCTCACTTTATCATCTTAAAAGTCTGGCAGAGCTTGCCTTAACTTCAGGCGAGGCAGGGTCATCTGTTTTCTGACAGATACGAAAATAATCACAGCTGTTTAAAACATCTGGTGAGCAAGCTAGGAGGACGTTTAAATGCCTCACTGGTACACGTAAGCAGTTAGCAATCGCCAGGCCGCAAGTCTGTGCAGCTACTGAAGGTGTCATTGACTACGTCGCTCTCCTTTGGCTCACGGGAAGCGACCATGCCATAGCGTCCTCCCTGGAATCCACAAAAAGCTCGTTTGGCAAGTCCATGGGAAAGGACAAGAAAGAATCTTACAGTTTCCACAAAAGCAGAGTAGTTTAGAAGTCAGCATATCTGTGTTTTATTCTTCATATGAACAGGTTTGTATTCATTCCTAACAAACTTAAAAAACGATGCTAGAAAATCATGTCACAGAAAGAGAGTGCTGTTTTACTGTGGTCACTGGACATGGAGAGAATAGATTCTATGCTGCATTTCCGTTCTGACCACAGTTTGTTTCCCAGAAGAGATTACTTCTGTGCCACTTGGCATTTTCATTGTGTCTGTGTCCTACAGTTGCATTTAGTACCAATCATATATTTATTTGCAGAAAACTAAATCACCAGAATTTAGATAATGCAGCTTGGTATTTTCATCTAGGTCATTTGAAAGATTTACCAGATAGTTTAATTTTTCCATAAAGGTTTTGATACAATAAGTTGGGTTTCACATCAGTCACCTACTAAAACAACTAAACTTGAAGCAATGTCATGAAATACACCTATCTCTCTGTATTTACACGGGATTGTTTCCAGGACACCACACTTGCCTGCAGATACTAAAATTCAAGGTTATTCAAATCCTGGATATAAAATTGTGTAGTGCTTCCACATAACTTCTACACATCCTTCCTTGTCTTCTGAATCATCTTGAATTACTTACAGTCATCTTGGTGATTACTTATAACACCTAGTGCAGTGTAAATACTACACAAATAGTTGCATACTGTTTCATTAAGGAAGTAATGACAAGGTGAAAAGTCTGTACAAGCCCAACCCAGACACATTTTCCCCCTCAGAATATTTTAAATCCACAGTTGGTTGAATCCATGGATATAGAGTGCTGACAGAATACATTTCTCCCTTACATTTGCCCGACAATGTAGACGGCATTATTACCATTAAACATGAATATTCTCAGGAATATAACAAGAGAGAAGCATTCTCCATAGAGATCAGTGTAATTTTAACAGTCAGAATTTCTGGATTTTGCTTGTCACTACAGAGAACTTAATTTTTTAATAAGAAAGCTAGAGGCTCTGGGGCAGTGACGGTGAGCCTTTTAGAGAAAAGCACCCAAACTGCAACCCAAAGTCCACTTATTTATTACAAAGTGCCTCACTGCAGTTAAATCTGAAGACTGAGGTTTTAGTTTAGAGAAAACAGCTCATACATTAGCATCTTTTGTCTTAAAAACAAATAACATATGCCATAGGTTTGCTACCACTGCTCTAAAGGAAAAGGCTAACTCATCAGGCAGAAAAGTTTCCAGATCTCATACTGGTAAAAGGTACCATTGCTTATACATAGTAAAATCTAGCTCGATGGGAAAGCCCCGGTTCAATCCCAAATATCAGAAAATAAATCCTATTTTTAAAAACTGAATGTTGGGATGACTTTTAATAAATTTCTTCATGCTGATACACTTTGGCAGTTCTGTGGTTCTGGCGCTTTAATTACACCTCACAGGAACCAAATGCCACAGAACCCAACTGAATGGCAAGCCTATGGTAAAAAGCTACCAATACCAGAATTTCAGAAATACGTAGCTGTGTCTTAACATTTAAGTTTTTTGATTATTTTCTTAGAGCCAGTCAACCTGTAAAAGCCATAAACACTAGATTGTGATTCCAAAGACATGGATCAAGTTCTAGTCTTAGGCCACATATTTAATGATTTTTAAAATTTTTCCACAATGATTTGACCTATGTTTAAAGTCTGTCTTCAAATTCTAGGGGTGAGAGGAAGCCCAAAATAGATCTTTTCAGGACCTGTGTTGCTGCTATTCCTCGGCTACTTCCTGATGGGATGTCAAAACTTGAACTTATTGACTTGCTGGCCAGGTAGGTGAGAATATACTGGATATTATTTGACCAAAATAGATTTCAATCATTTGTTGTGATTTTTTAAAAAGAAGAATCAGTATTTACAATTGGCAAATAGTTACCGACCAAGGCATTATTCTAGGTTCATGTATAGACAGGAAGGAATAAAGAAAATAATTTAGGGGGGTTGAGTCAAGGTCTTACTATGTAGTTCAGGTTGGCCTTGAACTCACTGTGTAGCCCACGCTAGCCTCCTGCCTCAGCCTCCTGAGTGCTGAGATTACAGATGTATGCCCAGCTCAAGAAATATTTTAAATTAATGTTTTCTCTATATTCAGGGAGTTTAAAATCTAATTTAAAAGGAATACATAAGTAGACCGAAAAACCCAAGGCTAGAACTATACAAATTAATCTCACAAAAATTACACACATAAAACTAGTGGATTCCTGGGGACCAAGACAGAGGAACCCAGGAGAATGCAGAATTTCAACTGCTTTTTAAGGGGAGGGTAGAATTCACAAAGGGAAGGGGAGTAAAAGTGACTGAAAAGTAGTTCCCTCAGGGTCTGACCTCCTGCTGGGCTGAAAACTGTTGAGAATGGGGAGGCTAAACTAGTTATAGCATTTCAGAAAACTGCCAAAAAGTCGTACCTATGACTCCCACCATTCTCTGTGCATAAGAATGCACAGTGCAACGAGAATCTAGTATTATTTGCTTTGAGTGAAATGAGCTTATTGTGCTTAGTAAGCTTGACTTTCTCCTGTTGATCTGAAGCTCCAGTTAACTGTTAGGCATGTCCCTAATTTAAAGGTCAAAACTGACTTACTGCCTAAAGGAAGTATAGCAGGATTATTAGCCACATGGTGTGTGAGGAAGAGCAAAAGTCATTACTGGTTTGGGAGAAAGAAAGAAAGACGAAATAGTTTGGAAACCCAGTGACGAATGGAAATAAAAACATGGCTGGAGAGGTTAAGTTTTCACTAAGTCGTAAGTACCAGCAAAGGCGTCTGGGTTGGGGGAATCTAACGGGGGGGGGGGGGGAGTAACCTGACTTACACTGTCATTTGAGGCTGATTAAGGTGACAGTGGTGAGTAAGGAAACTCTTGGAGAAGGACAACAAATGTTAATGCCGAGGGAACAGATGTGCCGTTGTAATCAAGGTTACTGTGTTGTCTGGCCTTTAGAGAGCACCCTTCCCACCCACACCAAATAAATAATCTCAGCTCCCCTTCCAGGGCCTCTGAGCACCCCGTGAGCCCCACACCTCAGTTACTGTGGTCATGTCCTCCTATGGACATCTAGTTTGCATCCTTCTGTTGCTCACCTCTGGCTGTGATATAACAGCTTTGGTAGTCCATAATCCTTCCTGTCCACTTCCTGGCATCACTAACACGAGGATTATACTGGATGTAGAAGCTCCTGAAGGTCCATTAGCTTCCAAACTGTGTGTCCAAGCCTTCTGCCCTTCTGTCTGGTACTTACCACCTACTGTTCCACAGGGATCCTTCAGCCCGGGGATCCTTCTGCCTGTTGCATGCTTAGGACATACTGTAAGGATACAAGGTTTTCAGCAGTTACCACTTAGGCCTTTGTTAGGCCTACTAACCAGCCTAACAGGGAAACCAGATGTCAGAGGCTGAGAGACAGATTAAGAGGGGGTTCCAGTTTTGCATCAGGAGACCTAAGAGGAATAAAGGGTAGATTTCCATAGATACAAGGATCTGGTGGAGGTGGAAAATAAAGATAAAGAGATTAAGATACTATAGGTATCACCCACACTAGTATGGATTCTTCCAATCTAAGACCAGAAACGGAAAACAAATTAAAACTGAGACAAGTGTCAGAGTGACCTGAAAACATAAAGCAGGCTCCTGAGAGTTTGGGGACCAGAGTAGCTAGCGCTCCCATGGAGAAGGGCTTGCTGAAGGAAAAGCCCGGATGTGGCCATGAGGAAGCATTATGGGAGACTGAAGCAGAAGGAAAGTTTGCTTTATTCGGCGAGTGCCCAGTTTGTGATAATATACACTAAGGCCTTTGAAATACCAGGTTTTTAGATGGCACGCAGCATTTTGGTAAAGTCTCTGGTGCTGTTTTGC
Organism: Dinomys branickii; assembly: GCA_004027595.1. Lineage (NCBI taxonomy): Eukaryota > Metazoa > Chordata > Mammalia > Rodentia > Dinomyidae > Dinomys > Dinomys branickii. The sequence continues at coordinate 149,388 of PVLD010002339.1, read as the reverse complement.
AGCAAATCTGTGTGGGAGGCACTTACCTCTGGAATCACCTCAATAATCCGGTGAGACTGGAATCTGCAGACCATGGTGCCAGGCACATGGGGAGAGAATTCTGTTAGACATAGTTGGAATGTCAGTGCTATTTATAGCATATCCTGTTTATTATCATGTACATTCTTACGAAGCCCAAAGCCATCAGTACAGTTTTTTATGAGGGAAAAGACAAATAAATATTGAAAGCCCAAGAAAATGACCAGGCTATATCAGAAGGTTATGAAGAGGCCTTTTTCATAAACTTCAAAAGAAACCAGAGGCTGTTCTCTGGGGGTGGGAAGATAGCTAGAGCGTGGGACCTGAGAAAATGAGCCTGTTTGGGTCTTTATTGAGGGGCAGAGGACAAAAGGGAAACAGTTCCTTCACTCACAACAAATGTGGGTTTCAAATGCCACGCACGTCTTCCATCACTGTGCGCCCCACAGCCTAATTGCATTTGGAGTGAGTTGACCTTAGGCAGTATTTATGGTCTAGTCAGAGACGAGACCTTTGATTTCAGACAGTTCACACCCATCTCTGTGGTAAATTTTTACTTGAAATCTTGGTTTTTCTTTTAAAAATTGAGAAAACAAGACCAATGTTCCCTCAGGCTTGAGTCCCCTCTGGCTCAGTTTCCTGTAAGGAGTTTCAAGGATGTCCCACATAATCTCCAGGAGGCCCCTTCCAGCACTTCTGGTAATGACCAAATACCACAAACATTCCAACCTTAGACTGGTGCTGGTGTGCTGAACTTGACAGTGGTGTCTGGAAAGCAGCAGGCAAGCCTCCTTCTCCAAGCAGCCTGTAATGGCTGAGGGTGAGGAATCTTTCCTGGCAGGTTCTGTGGAGGCCACATAGGCCTTCCTGTTTCATTTTCTTTTTTTTTTTTTTGTACCGGAAATTGAACTCATGACTTCAGGCTTGCTAGACAAGCACTTATGCCATTGAGCTATACCCCTGGTCCTGTTTCATTTTCAGATCGCTCATTACACTGCTTTCCTGCCTTTAGCAGAGCCTACTCTGCTGGGATGTCTAGGTTCCCCAGGGATGTTTCTACATAAAAAGGAGAGTTTACCTCTCTCCAGCATTCGCCATCTTTCCTCTCTTTCTACCTTCCAAGCTACGTCCTGCTGCATCACTGACCACAGGAAGGATCTTTTCCCCAAGAGTCCTGTCATCCCTCACTTCTCACTGTACTATATGTGCACTAAGGGTCTTCTGTTCAATATTTACCCTCCCCTTTTAAAATGTTGACTTTATTCGTGGAATAACCCATTGCATGGGATTCTGAGAATTAATGCATAAAATCACTTAGCAGAGTGCCTAGCACACAGTAAGCTCTCAGCAAATGTTAGTTATTATATTTAGGTATCTTTACATTTGAATAATACATACCATGTTATACAATACATTTCATATACATCATATTAGATAAACTGGGAACATATTCATCTCTATTTTTAATCCAGGCGACTGAACTTCAGAGGAATAAAACTGGTTGCCTAAATTCATAGAATTTCCCTAAAATCAAATACAATTTCTTTTATTCAAAATAACAAATGTCTGTCATGCAGTGACTACTTACAATTTGTGGAAATGTCAGGGCTAATGCATACGCGATTCTAGAACTTCTGTGGTATCTGAAATATATTAACTATTCCGCTTTTGCTTTTCAGCATATGTCTGTGTTATGCAAAGTGATTAGTTCTGTGTAGCTGAGAGGACTGGTTGCACTTTTGTATTATTGCCTCAGTAATTCACTCAGTCTTGGTTGTTTTCATTGAGATGCAGTCCAAAGCACTGCAACTAAGTGGAAGCCCATTTGTCAAAGCCCCCAGAGGGGAAATTGCCACCAAAGCTGCTGCACTGGTGTGGCGGCTAACAGCCACCCACCCACAAGCCCTCTCTTCTCGGAACCCTCATCTCTTGGGCTTCGTTTTCGTTGCCCCGTCACCTCTTCCTAGTAACATTTTGTTCATCTTGCCATAGTTTCTCCTAACTGACCTTTCCTTTAGGGCATGGTTTGTGAATTTGAAATCCCCCCTTTCGTTTGCATAACAAATGAGCAACCATGTTATCATAAGTCACTAAGCTGACTCTGAAGCTCACCTGTGTGGAGCTGGTTTGCATCAAAAGTCATTTGTCTGATGTGACACAACCAAGAAGGTGGCCTTGTCCAAGTTCAGGTTTTCCTGTGTTTTAGAAAGTGTCCTTACTCAGCAACAACCTTGTACAACCAGCACGTGCTCTTGGGGTCACACCACGCGCTGGCTCCGAACACTGCAGACCGGGCCCCAGGACAGCCACGGCAACACATGTGAGCTGTGCAGAGTGCAGCTACATGCTTGCCTGCTGCTGTGCATGTGTGTCCCCCAGTGGGTCTGGTCCTTGCTCCTGATGCCAGCTGCCTATAGGGACAGGGACAACCGATGTCATAGTATTGGGCTCTTAGAGCATATTGTACTGCTGTGCCCCGTGGGAGATCTTTCAAGGCATCTCCATGGTTCTATTTTGTATGTAACCATGTTCCTGAGGCTCTGTTTAAGGGCCCTGAAAACCAGATCAGCATCTTGGGCATTTTGCGTGGGTGTCCCCTCACAAGTTGCTTTTCTTAAAGTCTCTCTGCTCCCTTTAAGCTCCTGCCACCAAACTCTCAAGGGGCAATTTTTTAATTAAAATTATATTCATTTGTTTTGTGGTCATGTGTTGCTCTTCCATTCGTGGCCCAGTCTCCGTGAAGCGGCCCGTGTGACATCGGGGCAGCTGCTCTTCCCTCATCTACATCATTGCTAGACAAGCAGACCTAAAAGGACTTGCTGCTTTCCTGTGGATCTTAAATACTAAGGGCGGCTGATTACCTTTTATCACTTAACTTTGAGTCTTCTCTTCTTCTTAGTTAGCTATTTTTTTCCTATCTCATGTGTTACTCTTTTCCAATTTTAAAGATAAAAGAACAAGAGCATATTAACAAACACACGTACATGTACAAAATAACACCAAAACAATACAAGCAACACAGAATTTCAGACAAGGTGATAGGAAATTAACAATGGTTGTTGTATTACATGTTGATATCTTTAAATTGGTTACTCAGATAAATAAACATAGGCATGTAAGATTAACAAATATTAACTGTTCCTTTCAATAAAGCAATAAAAGTCAGTAGTACAACTATGTTAGCTATCCTGTGTGTGTATATATACATATTTTTCCCTTCTTTCTTTTCTTTTCCCTCACCCAAGTTGTTCTTTACTTTTGAGCAGTTTCCTTTTGTTTTGCAATGTCTATTGTACCTCCCAGACTTTATTCACTCTTTCAGGTTCTTACACTAGTGAGACACGACGATGTTTACACATGTGGGTCTGATTTATTTCACTTCTAAATATGGTCTCCAGTTGTGTCTGTTTACTTATAAAAACCTCAAGTTTAGAACCAACATTGTGAGAATGGCCATACTCCCAAAATTGTTGTACAGATTCAATGCAATTCCAATTAAAATGCCATTAGCATACCTCACAGATCTAGAGAAAACGTTCCTTAAATTCATCTGGAACCAGAAGAGACCCAGAATAGCAAAAGCAATCCTGGGCAACAGAGACAAGTCAGGTGGCATCACAATCCCTGACTTGAAATTATACTATAAAGCTACTGAGATAAAATGAACATGGTATGGGCAAAAAAAACAGACCTGAGGATCAATGGAACAGACTGAAAGAGGCAGCCACAACCACAAACACACTCAGCCGCCTGATCTTTGGCAAAGGGGCCAAACAAGTTCACTGGAAGAAAGATAGTGTCATTAATCAATGGTGCTGGAAAAACTGGCTTGCCACATGCCAAAGGCTGAAATTAGACTCAAGTCTATCACCATGCACCAAACTCAAGTCAAAACAGATCGCAGATCTAAATATTAAAACAGAAACACTAAATCTGCTGGAAGAGAAAACAAGTAAAAATCTTGAAGACATAGGGGTAGGCAGAGAGTCATGAACTAAGACCAAACTGCACAGGAAGTACTTCAAAGAATTAACACCTGGGATCTCATCTTACTGAAAAGTTTTTGCACATCTCTTTCATGTTTTATATAAATCTTAGGTGTCTCACAAAATGATCTTTGGTTATCTGGTTAAAATGCAATAAAAGCAAGAATGAGAAAGACCCGGGTAGAAGAAATGATAACCTGTGTGACAGAGAGCCCTCCACACATGTGCTTCAGGAGCAGACGAAGGTAGGGAGCCCTGTCCTCTCAGCTCTCCCACTCCCTACCCCACAGGTTGGCCCAGGACTTAGCCTAATAGGTTATTTGCCCCTGGTCTTAGTTCTGTAGCAACCTGGGACTTTCTCTTCTACAAACGTTCCACTTTTATGCTCAGCTGGGACTTCTATCCCCAGAGCCCATTCCCTGGTCTTGTGCCTTCAGCCTCCATCGATATTTGTAGGCCTTCACTGGGTGTACCATATGAATACCATCACTGCGAGCCAGGGATATAGCTCAGCGGCATAAGTGCCTGCCTGGCAAGCGCAATGTCCTGAGTTTGATTCCCGGTACCAAAATAAATAAATACATACATGAATACCATCATTGCAAGAGGTGTCGCTTCCCAAAATAGTAAGGACTGCACCGCCCTGGGGCTCTCAGAGACCTTAAAATGATCCTGTTTTGTGCTTGAAGCAAAAACAGATTCCAGATTACAAATTGTTCCTGAGAGCAAAGATAGATGACAAATAGGATTAATCCCATTTGGAAAGCTCACAGTCCTGGGCCTTGTTTATAGGCTTCTTCTAAGTAGACTATGCCATGGCTTTTATTCTTACTGCTTGCTTAGTTTCATCAATAATTGCTTGCTAAGGTTGCCAAAACAAAGTACCACAAGATGGATCAATTAAATGACAGAAAATGTATCGCCTCTCAATTCTGGGGACCAAAGTCGAACATCAAGGTATTATAGGCAGGCTTCCTTCCTTTAGAGCAGTGAGACAGCATCTCTCCCAGGCCCCTCACCTGGCTTCTGGTGGTTGTTAGCAATCTCTGACAGTCCTTAGCTTGTCTGAGTATCACCCTGATTCCTGCCTTTACCTTCACATGGCGTTTTTCTGTGTATTTGTTTCTCAAAGTTCCCTTGTATGGGTACCAGTCATATCAAGTGAGGGGCCCACCCTGTCTCTGTATGACCTTATCCTGTCTAATGGTATATGCAGTTTCCAAATAAATTTGCGCTCTTAAGGTATGAAAAGGTGAGGAATTTAACATAAATTTTTTGTTATCCAACTCAATAACATTACCATCAAATGACATTTATTTAGCTAACTGTAATTCCTATTTCTAGTCCTGTATTCTTAGTTCTGGTCCTGTCAGGAAAATGCTGGTAGAAGCATGTTTTTTAAGACATGTAGGACCATAGACAGGCATAAATATAATAAATAAGAATAATAAAGTTCAGGAAATCATTAAAATTAATGGGAATAAAGGCATACTTCTTCCCCAAGTATGTGGATTTCGAGTCTTTTACCTGTTTTAGTCAGAGAAACATCAATTTTCCTTATTGTATGTGGGAACTGGTGTTAGAGTTCCCCAGAGAAATAGAGACTAGGATGTAAATATTGAAAGGAAGAGATTTAGTTCAGGATTTAACTGACATGGTAATGGAGGCTGGCAAGTCCAGAATCTGCAGGGTGGGTCCACAGCCTGCAGACCCGGGAGAGCCAAAGGCTGCACGTCCAAAGCCTGTCTGCTGCAGCGCAGGAAACTGTCGCAGGTAGGGCTGGAAGGCTGCCTGCTGAGGAGTTCTATGTTGAGCAAAGAGGTCAATCTTTTCTTCCATTCAGGCCTTTCATGGTTGGATGAGACCCAGCCCCATGATGGAGGGTAATGTTTTCTCATTCTACCCCCTGAACTATTAACCCTATTCAAAAGCACCCTCAAGGAATACCCAGTGTAATATGTGGCCAAATATCTGGGCCCTGTGGCCCAGCCAATTTGGCATATAAAATTACCCATCACATAAAATTTCTACATAAAAATTCACTTGGAAAAATAAAATGCATCTGCTCCTGATTGAAATATAAAGAAAGTTTTACAATTCCTAACTTATATAATCCTTAATTAGAAGCCAAGGTTAATGATCTATTTTCTTTCAGGATTATGATATACTAAGAACTATGGGTCTAATGACATAAGACTTCACTGAAGAATTATCCTTGATCCTGCTTAGCACCTTTGTAAGATTTCATATGCCTTGAGACAAAAAAATAGGTTCTCTGGATGAGCATACATCAGTAAAACTATAGAGCTTTTCATCTGGTTTATACTGTCAAATTCTTTTATTTTATAGAGAAAAGAAAACAAAATAAAGATAAAAACAGACAACACAAAAACAAAACTAATACAGAATTTCAAAGCAAGAGAATAGGAAAAACATAATGGTTGCTATATTACACATTGTTATCTTCAAGGAAGTTGCTCAGATTATCAGATGTAAGAATGCAAGATTGATCAAACAATTAAAGTGAATAAAAAATAATTTAAAAATTAGAAATGATACAGTTTCAATAATCAAGGTGGTAGGAATTCAATAATTATACCTTAATAACAATGGTTATTGCATATAGTTGTCTTCCAATTAGTTGTTCATATTATCAGATATAAGCATGCAAAATTGGTCAAAAAAGATTTAAACATTGACTGTTTCTTTCAATAAACCAATAGACATCAACAGTTCAATCATCCCAGCTATCCTTGTATATACATATATATTTTTTCCCTTTCTTTCTTTCTTTTCCCAGTTGTTCCTTCCCTTTGAGCAATTTCTTTCCCTTTCACAATATCTATTGCTCCTTTTGGGCTGCATTTACTCTTTCAGGTTCGTACACTAGGAATTATATTGTCAAATTCTTACCAATTTATATACCTCATTTTTTAGAAAATAAGGGTTTGCTTAGTTTATCAAGCTTTGAAATACTAGCTATTCAGTAATTTATAATCAGTGAAACTTATACCAGACTTGTTTCATAGAAGGGAAAAATAGATTAAGGATTAGAAATTCTGGATTGAAATCTTGGTTCTTCCCTTTATTGCCTATGCAATGTAGCGCCTGACCCAGTGGGGCCGTAATCTCATATTCTGTTTGTTGAGGTTGGTCTCCACTCTGTGTGGAGGGCACTGTGGGTGTGGCCATGTCCTTCAGTGACGCAAAACACCTGCAAGCTCCTCAGCTCTGGAAATTCCATCTTCTAAGTAGCTTTGTTCTCCATCTCTCCCTTCATCACTGTCTTTCTGCCCTCATCAGGTCCTCACTGCTTGTTGCCTGTGAGGACCTTACAGTGACCTCCTGCTTCCTACTTTGGTCTTATTTCCTGTCCAAGGCATCTTCGCTTTTCCTGCCTCACTCTTTTCACAAGGGTGAATCCAGTCATGCTTCCTCCCCTATAACTTTCAGGATAATGTTGGCTTTCTTCTGATAACTTAGCTAACATTTACTGAGTGTTTGCTGCATGTTATGATAAACACCATGTGTGGATCACCATGATGAATCTCATGGACGGGCTTCTGAGGTGCAGTACAGTAGTATTCCTACTTACAAATGGGGGATTTCACTGAGGCTTAGAGAGATTAGGAAACTAGCCCAAGAGCCTGAGGTCAGGTGGTACATGCACTGATTCAGGCATGCCTACTTCCTGTGTTGCCTCCCTCGACGGCCCATAGACCCTTCAACAAACAGCCAGTGCCCCTTTCTGAGTGCTATCTCACCTTCTCCTGTACATTTCCTTCCTAACAGACACAGACCTTTTAAACCTTGGCTATCTTGAGGTTTAAAACGACTGTACTCAGTGCATCTAGTATCTGAATCTTCTGGTTTTTGAGAGAAGGTCTTGCTGTGTAGTTCAGGCTGGCCTTGAGCTCACTGTGTAGCCCAGGCCGGCCTTGAACTCTCAGTCATTCTCCTGCCTCAGCCTCCTATGTTCTGGGATTACAGGTGTGTGCCACCACACCTAGTACCTGAATCTTTGAGCATATCAAAAGTATTTGTTTTAACAAATGAAAAGAATGTGTGAAGCACTTTGTTAGCTATAGCCTTCCATTCTGATGTCAATATTTAAAATTATTGTTATTCAATGTTTAATATTAAGATTTAATACTACTTATTATTATTATTATTAAACCACAAACACCTTAAAATTGTTCAGCTGCCTAACAGAGCACTATCAACACTTGGCACTATCACTGTTTTGGAGCAGATAGTTCTTTGCTGTCAGGAGCTGTCCTGTGAATGGTAGAATGTTCTGCAACATCTGAACATCTGTGCACAGATAGCCTGCACCAAGCTGTACAATGATGGATGTCTTTGGATATTGCCAGGTAGCCCCTGCGGAACAAGCTGATTGAGAGCCACTGGCCTAATTGTTCACTTCCTGGAATGTCTGGGTGTGTTGTTTTGCTTTTCCAGGACTCAGGTTGTTTCAACCTTAAAAACAAGAGTTTGAAACTAATTTTTATTCTGCAGTCAGTAATGTATCACCAAGTAATCCTTCTGCGCCGCCAAGTGCAGTGTTGTGTCTTGGGTGCTTTCTAAAGAAGAAGAGGGACATCAGTAGAAAACTGGAAGGTGAATAAAGCCTGTAGTGTGGTTAGCAGCACTGTGCAGTGTTAGTTTCTTAGTGCTGATACATGTACCAGGCTTGTGTAAGATGTAAACATTGGGGGTGGCTGATGAAGGCTGCAGGGAAACTATATTTCTTTGCAACTCTTGACTAAACCTAAAATTAAATTTTTTGTTTTTAACATATTCACTTACGTCACTTACTAAGAAAAGATAAAAAGATACAGTTTTCAGACACAAGTAGAAATAGAGACCTATATGTGTTCCTTTAACTCTGAAGAAAAGTGAGTATTTAAGTCAGTGATCTTGTTGTCTTTGATTCACTTCCAGGCTCTCTATTCACATGGATGACGAACTGCGACACATTGCACAGAATTCTCTTCAGGGTTTGCTCGTTGACTTCTCTGACTGGAGAGAAGATGTTCTCTTTGGCTTTACCAACTTCCTGCTGCGGGAAGTAAATGACATGCACCACACACTGCTCGATTCATCCCTGAAGTTGTTGCTGCAGCTGCTCACGCAGTGGAAGCTGGTCATACAGACTCAAGGCAGAGTCTATGAGCAAGGCAACAAAATCAGAAATTCAGAGGTGATTTTCCCAGGGTCCTCACCAGTTTCTGTTCTTTTATGCACTCTACACATGAACTGAGTGGCAGCCCGGGGAACCTTTGGGGTTCTTCCAGCCTATGAACGCCCTTTAGCACTGACTCTTAGTGGCTCCACCAGCTAACACTGTGACCAAGAAACTCAGGTTGGACTTGTTAGCACTGAGAAGGCTGTTTAGCGAATAGAAAACTTTTCTTTTGGCAGAGAATTATGATCACAAATCTATTTGTAAGAGCATACGGCTATAGGACAGGAAGTTAGAGCTAAATATGGATATGGCTATAGATAAGGATATACGGAAGTTCGCCATCCAGCAGATTTTTTTTCTACACAGCAACATATAGTAGTTATCTACTGTCCACCAAGGATGAAATGTAGTCTGTGGTTTCTTATTCCCTTCATGCCTCAGTCCTGAATGGTAAAAATCAACGATAAGATTTTAGAGAGTGCGCTTAGGAGGAGTTCTGTGGGAGAACCAGGGTTCTCATTGCCTGGTGACGAGCTGGCGTTGGCAGTGACGGACTGGACACTGGTCAGACTGAAGAGGAGTGGCGCTGAAGGTCTGAGGACTGCAGCGGTTCAGGGAGACCGCAGCATCCAAAGAATAGTGAAGATTCCAGATGGGTGACCTCAGAGAGACGTGCAAGTCCCTCCTTCCTCGTGTGCTGAAAGGTGACAGGTAGAAAACCAGGAGGTGGTGCATACATTTAGAAAATAAAAATCAGGTTGGAATCTGCCCTGTCACTTGGGTGGTATTTGCTTCAGCTATAGGTTCACTTGGTTCAGCCTGGGACCTTTCAGAACCCATCATGTAAATATGCCAAACCTAGATTAGTACCTAACGTGCAAACAAGTAAGAAAGTCCAAATAGAAAGTAAAATGTTTGAATAAATGATTTAGTAAATCTTAGTCTATCGAGAATTTAAGTGAAAACTAATTAGGCCAGTTTGCTTACGTGTATAACATAACCCCAAATGGTATGGAAGAAAGTTTCGTTTTTATTAGCATTAACAGCCTTTGAAAACCTCTCATCAGAGATAATAGATGGGTGGTATTTCCAAAGCAACCATTGATGCGTAAAGCAGAAAGGTATCTAGGATAGTTCATAAATGATAACAAGTCTATAAACATGGCTGATTCTCAGCTGTTGCATTTTAAGGCCATAAAGTCAGATGTGCATCATTATTTTGCTGAATATGGAATGTTCTTATCGCCCAACAGCTAATCCCAAATGGCTCCAGCCACAGGGCTCAGTCGGAACGAGGCCCTCACTGCAGCGTCCTCCATGCTGTGGAAGGGTTTGCACTGGTTTTACTCTGCAGCTTCCAGGTGGCCACACGCAAACTGTCCGTGTTAATACTCAAGGAAATTAGAGCTCTCTTTGTCGCCCTGGGTCAGCCTGAGGTATGGATCATTTTGCTAAATTTTCCATTTCTTTGAACTGTTTTGAAATGTAGACCAAAGCTATGTAAAATGCATTGCAGTTTTGTATGCTTCACGTTGTATGTGACAACACATACTTTTTGATGCATTCTTGATCTACAGAGGTAAGCAGTACACTGAGAGCAATTGAAAAGACTGTTCTTGCTTCGCTAAGGAATGTTTCTTTGCTAAAAATTAAAGAATTTTAAGATTCATTTAGATTATGGGTCATTTCGGCATACATCTTATAAAGAAAATGCTACACTTAGAGAATTAACTTGAAAAAATGATGTATGTCATTTAAAACAATCAAGGTGTGGAAACAAATAGCCTGGCTAGCTGGACATTGTTTAATATCAATGATGGTAGATAACACCACAAGAATTTACCTCCTCTTGAGACAGGGGAAGGAAGCCACCCATCAAACACGATCCTCTCCAGCTACCTTCCTGCACTTGGTGAAGTGCTGTACGGACATTGTGGCATGTGACCAAGCTCCATGCATAGACGATGAAAGAAAGACTAACTTTTTGTGTCACCCTCCTTCTTTTTAATATGCTGTGTTCTATCTTCTTATTTTAAATTGCTACTCTTGATCTCATGGTCCTCAGTATGGTCACTGCTTTTTAAAAATATTTTGAAACACATCACAGTCCTTTCTGTTTATATTTCTTTACATAAGCTTTGCGGACTCTGTCAGGCCATCTCCTTGCTATCTGGCTAGTGGATCTCTAAGATATACTGTCCTCCAATGAACTACCATTAAGTTTCTAATGGCGGTAGTAACTGATAATATTTCCCACGCCGATGGCAGGTGCTGTTCATACCCATATTTTACCATCTTATCCACTGAACCCCCATAATAATCAAAGAATTAGCTTTGTTCTTGTCCCAATATAGATACTGAGGCTGAGGTTTAGAGAAGTTAATTGTCTTAGCCCAAGAGAACCTCTAGGATCTGACATAACCAGATACATGTATTTCTAAATTCCCATGTTACTTTCCATTCAATCAGACCGGTGATGGCAAACCTTCTAGAGCTTTCAGTTGTAACAAACAGCTAGCCACAGCTACAGGTCCGCCACCACTGAGCCCAACTGTATCACTGATGTTCTCATATGCTGCTTTCTTTGACCAGCCACAAGTTTTTTAAACAATACTCATGAGCACATACATTTCAGGGCTTTCCTATGAGGCTTCTAAAAATTGTTCTATATTTCTAAGTTCTTTTGTAATAAGCAATGACAAATGTGAATATATCCATATACATGTGAGTGTATTATGTGTGTATTTGTTACTCATGCAGAACTTTCAATAAAATATTCTCCTTCTCTAATTTGTTCCTTTTTTCCAAGCAGCTGTGTTGTACACAGATGCTACAAAAAATGTATGTGGTCAGTCTCTAGTGTAATTCCTTTGGGACTAAAATTCAATCAACATTAATCACTTATTTCCACAGGCCAGTGGCCTCAGTGACTAAGGCATAGTACCGGTATTTAGATTCTCATTTCTATGTATGGTCTTTGAAATTCAGGGATTTATCTTTTCAGAAAAACAAAAGTTAGAGCCCTAGTTATCTCCCACTGAAACTTGAAAACCTAAACCACAGAGACCTTTATCCAATGCCTTTCAACTTCTTGGCACTCACTTCTCTATGAAACCCCTTATCACTACCTCACAAACTGTTGGGCTTGAGGTACTCAAGGAAGGCAGTATGGGGGGTGGGTTAGGGAAGGGATCCTCTTCTCCTGAGAGTAATTGCCTCCCCTTTGCACAGGACGATGATAGGCCAATGATTGACGTCATGGATCAGCTCAGTTCTTCCATTCTTGAAAGTTTTATTCATGTAGCAGTTTCGGATTCAGTAAGTACGCATTTGATTCTATTTGCTAATAGTTCTTAAATATAAGCTCTGGACCTATCTGAAAAAGAGTCAGAGAATTGTGCAGACAAATTTGGGTGTTCATATCAGATTAATAAAGTAATACAAAGGTACTTAGAAAAACAAGAGTGGCTTTTCACATGATAATTTAACAGATATGCAGATACATTTTAGCCAGAAGGTAAACCTTAGAAATATAAATAAATTTTAAATCTATGATTTCAAGAGCAACGGTCAGAGATTGTGGTACATGTCTATAACCCCAGCACTCTGACAGGTGGAGGCAGGAGGAGCCCAAGTTCAAGCCTAACCTAGGCAACTTAGTGAGTTAGCAAGAACCTGTCTCAAAAAGAAAGGGCTAGGGATGGATCTCAGTGTGTAAAGGCCCTGGATTCAGTCCCCAGTATCACCAAAGAAAAAAGTGGTCAGGGTCCTTAAAATGAATTTGTCTTTAATCCTTATATTTAATACTTAGTATGTCTCAATATTGTGTTTAACTCATAACTTTGTATTAAATTCTTAATGTGGTAACTTCTGTTTATGTGGAGCTTTACAGTCTGCAGGGTCCTTTCACATTTATTATCTCATTTGACCCTCACAATTACTGAAACCCTAAGACATTGAGGAGCTGGGTTGCTGGGTATGCAGTAGTAGTGGTAGAGTACATATAAGGCCTTGGGTTCAGTCCCCAGCTCCAATAAAAGCAAAAAAGAAACATTAAGGGGAGAAGGGCCCAGTTACACAGAAGGAGATCGAGCCCAGACTTGTCCATTTAGACTTTGAATCTTGCAGAGCTTTATCTGCTACACAAATACATTCTTCCTTTTAAAAAGCATATCAGTAGCTTTCAATTTCCTGTGCATGTTGAATGGAAAGTGAAACTGATTTTAGTTATCTGACTTTTTATGTTAAAAGTGCAGTAAGAGAACCTGGGTTCATTTCAGCTAAATAACTGAAGAGAGACAGGGCAATCTGGGACGCCTAGCAGAATCCACATGGCTGATGCCCCATGCAGATACCTGCTAAATACTTAGACATGAATACAAAACCTAAAGACATTTGTGAGCCTTTTTTGCCTCTTCTAGCTGAAATTGAATACAGATCCTTATCTGTAATAGCCCTATTTTTGTTTATATGCAAAATAATAATTAAAAAATCACTAAACCTATCAACCAGGCACAGAGGACCTTAACAGTGACAGGGATGTAGTCACACTTCATTTAGAAGCTCAGATTGTTTTAATATGAAGTTGAACAGTCAACTTTGTTTTGCATGTTTATATTTTATTCACGTGATTTTGTTCCATTTACCAGAATCAAAATCTTTAGCTAGGGGTAGCCAGGTCAGCAATGTGACCCTTATGGAGATGGGCAGGTAGTGGAGCAAAGGAATAGGGAAGCAGTGCCAGCTTGATGCTGGTACTTCTCCATCCATTATCTCATGGAATTCACTGCAAGATTAGGTGAGATCAGCACTGTAATTCCCAGGTCCTAAATGAAGCAGGCAGGGGTTCTGGGATGTTCAGTGCTTTTTCCCCAGGTCACAAGATTTGGACAGAGCACGTGTTGAAATTTCATCCCTTGGGCTCTGAAGTTCCAGCTCTGCCCCTTGTGGTGCATTAACCTTGGAATCCTCTACATTAGCCAAAAGGTAAAATGGATCACTTGAGATGCCCAAAAAACGCAGCGGCAGTATCTTCTCCTGGCACGATGGCTAGGTTATATGAAAATTGGTAACCTCTAAACCTTGCTATCTGGGCTTTTAAAAAAGAAAGAAATATAAGAACTTGTCTCTGTATCTATACATGGGTTTCATGGAGATTTTAGAAGGCATTGTCTTGACTTGATATCATAGGACAAGAATAAGTAACTATCTCAAGTACCGTCCACACAATGGAACTGGTGTTGAACCATCTCTCTTAAGTCAAAAGAAAGGTATTTTAGCTAAATAAACATAAAGTCCTAACCAAAAAAAACTTCATATTAAACGCAGGGATAAAAATAAATTTATATATCTCAGAGATGAGTAACTTTTAGGATTTTTAAGTGGTGAATTCAAATTTAAAATGGTTTGATTCAACTAATGTCATAACATTATTCCACAAATATGTAGTGAACAGCTTCTATGTACTGGTATGTAATACCATGGAAAATGGAAACTGTTGAACTGCCCCCGTTTGAACTTTGAAGCTAATACTGAGCTTTGCACTCAGCTGCTTATCAACAAGGCTAGCACGAGGATGCCATGAGTACACACCTCTGTGTTACGTGGTGCATGCAGGACAGCTGTTTCCAATCCAAAGTTGGCCCATTGCGGAGGTGATCAGGAAGGGCACCACATAAGCAGCAGCACTCGGGAGGGGCCCTGGTGATAATGGATCATTTCAGTTCAGCTTTGATTCCCTGCCTGCCTCTGTGCCTGCAGGCAACATTATCACTGACCCACAATGTGGACCTGCAGTGGCTGGTGGAATGGAACGCTGTCCTGGTCAATAGCCATTATGATGTGAAGAGCCCTTCCCACGTCTGGATATTTGCGCAGTCAGTCAAAGACCCCTGGGTCCTCTGCCTCTTCAGCTTCCTTCGGCAGGAGAACCTGCCCAAGCACTGCCCCACCGCCCTCAGCTACGCCTGGCCTTACGCCTTCACTCGGCTCCAGTCCGTGATGCCCCTGGTCGACCCCAAGTAAGGGATCCAGCTGTTTTTCCTGTTTTACCATTTGCCCTCTTAAATTTCCATTTTATACAAGAGATTAGAATATTATAATCACTTCTAATTTCTTAATTTCCTGCTACAGAATCCTTGCCATTAAGTAAAAATAGAAAGTGTTTATCTAGACTTTAGAGCAAGGTTTTTTCCATAATAATCAATATGACTGTCTAGAATTTTAGAATCTCTGTGGTGAGAGGAACCTTAAAGTTTCTCTAGTCAGTTTCTCATCCAACAGAGATATTCCCTGAATAGTATCATGGACAGAAGCTGTCTAACCTAGGTAGCACTTTCTATGATCTGTCTTTAAAAAGTGATATTTAAAGTTGAGAATGTGGTTTCATTCTTATCTTTGGCTCCATTTTACTAGCAGCCCAATTAATGCCAAGAAAACCAGCACTGCGGGCAGCGGAGACAACTATGTTACTTTGTGGAGAAATTACCTTATTCTCTGTTTTGGAGTTGCAAAACCCAGTATTATGAGCCCAGGACACTTAAGAGCTTCCACTCCCGAAATAATGGCTACCACGCCTGATGGTACAGCGAGCTACGATAACAAGGTGACATGACATGCTTCAGAAGAATTATTCTGTAAGGTTTTTTTTTAGCTTGTTTGTCTAGAGTTCCTCGTGCAAATTGCACTGTGCCTGCCATCTGGAGTATTATGGGATCAGATTTTCATCCTACACATTTCTAAGTCCCACTGAGTGTTGTGTGAATAATTTATTGCTCCTCCCTGGCAAGTGGGGAACTGAAGATAAGGACAAATTTAGAGACTTACTTGGGGCTCTTGAAGTGATTTGTATCTGTCAGTGCCCCAAGGTTGGGTGTGTGTCCTATGTAGCACATTTCTCTCACTGTCCACCAAGTCTTCACCTGTAAACCATGGCTTCATTAAATTATTTTGCCAGAGGTATTTTGATAGACTTCAATGGTTGAAAAGAAGACTGTGTACATCTTCCCTTTATACTTTATGTCCCAGGTGAGAAATACCTTTATTGTTCTGCATTAAATTTGTGCATTTTTTTTTCCTGAAAAGATGGCAGTGCCTTGGGGTGCGGCTCAGTACTTTGAAATTGTTCTAATGGAGTCATCATGTGATTAAAGAAAACATCCATTGCCATGTCACCTCTTCACTTTTAACCCACTCGTTTCAGGCCATCGGCACCGCCTCGGTGGGAGTTCTGTTCAAGCAGTTGGTGCCCTTGATGAGACTAGAGAGCATTGAGATCACAGAGTCCTTAGTTTTAGGATTTGGAAGAACAAATTCTCTTGTTTTCAGGTACAGTAATTGTAACGCGTTCTACATTCATATACGCCGCTGCTGTTGCAGTTGCTGTTCCTGAGTTTGAGCCGCTATTGGCGCACACCTGAAGGGTTCGAGGGGGCCGCAACCCCCTGTGCATCTCCTTCGCCGCTTGCAGTCCTCGCAGCTGATTCACATTGCATTTTTGTCAGAGTTCAATTTTGGTTTTGCCTCTCAGATTTTATGTCACTTGCAAGTTTTGTTTCAGATAACTGTAAATGAAAACAACCCCTGTACATTCCCAGGTAGCCAGGCTGTTTGGAGGATGTAAGCTTAAAACAATAACGGTGACTGTTTGTCATCCATTCATGCAACAGACTTTGAAAGGTGACACACGGGAAAGAGGGGTTTATGGGAGGGTGCAGAATGGGAAAAAATCAAGTTATGTCATGTACAGGTGCAAATTCCCTATTAGTATGATCATTATATGTACCTAAAATGCCCCAATAAACTTAATTATTTTTTTAAAAGGTGACATAAATAGAACTCTTTTGGATATGTTAAGCTCAGCTGGTTGGTGCGTTTTTTTTTTAAGAGCAGAACATATGTATTGAGGGAAATAAACCTTCTGTCCGAGAGAGGGACGGAAGGGGGCCCGAGTAGGTTACCCAGGTGGTTGGTCTCTTTATAAGGCACTGCCTAGATAGAAACAGCAAACCCCGCTTTCTGTTTCCTTCATTTTGCATCTACAGTCAAGTAACAGTCCTATCTGAGGCATTGCCAAAACCTTTTGAAACCAGCATTGTATATTACTCATTCAAGCTGGTTCTGATGGCTTTAGCTAAGCAATGAACGCCCTTATGGACAAAAACTAAAATTTATGTTAATGTTTTGACTTTATTAGTAAATGTGTACAGTACATAATGGTTACAGTCATTGTGAGGAGTTTGTACATGTGTATAACACACCTGAATTCTTTATACTACCACCCCCCCTTCTCAGGTTTCCAGGCAGATAATAAAGGAAGCACTCCAAACACCTACGAGAAACTCAGATGTTTTAGAAACAGCTGAAAAGATCCATTGTATTTGCCAACAGAGTCAGATTTTTATCCTTTAAAAATTGTCTCTTCTTATTACCTGAGTGCTATTCAAATAGCATTTTATTAGTTATTCATTGAGAATAAGCATCATATAGACATACTACAAGAAAGTAACAATTCTTGAAGTTACCTGTCATTCTTCTCAAACAGCCTAGGGCTTTTTCGTATACCTTGGCCTCTAGATATTCCTAGAGGTAGGAAACACTCAGCTGGCCACATGAGTCTGGAACTTTACATGTCTCTGGCCTCAGTTTTCTTATCTGTAGAAGAAAATTTAGCAACTATATTTTAGAAGTCAAGACTAGATCCGGATCTTCTGTCTTTGAGCACAGAATGCCGTGGAGTTGATATCTTCCTGTCCTTGGATTTTCCTGGAGGGTGATGTTTAGTAGCACAAAATATCCTACCAGACAGTACACAATTTTTGAGCATGATATATATTATAGAAAAAATACCTAGATCCTGGTCTGGCAACAAGCCACATGTCACAATTTTGTCTGTTTCAACAAAGCAGTTCAGAAGTTACTTTCTAGAGAGGACAACTAATCAGGACATAAGTATAAACCTGAGAAGTAGAGATGCTGGGGATGGGCGAAGTGTACACATAAAATTTAAGATCCATATTAATGTAACAAAACATGAGAAAAAATGGTTTTGATGTGAAAACCTATTATAATTTTCTGCCATAATTTTTATTTATCACATCACTCAAAAAAATTTAGCTCTGAAATCCATACACTTATTTTTAAACTCAACTATACATCAATCTCCCATGCACAAATCCCAAAGTGAATTCCGTAGTCACTGGACCTTCCTCTTCCTCTAAATGTGTTGAGACTCCATTTTATTTTCATAGCTGGTATTAATGTGCCTTCAATTTATTAAGCATTCAGAAAATACTGTCTGTTCATGCAAGGTTTTCTTTTTAATAATGAGGATCTCCAGAATATTAAATCAAAATTAAGTTAACAAGTATGTACTCAGCCCAAATTAAATGCATAGTCCTGGGATTAAGATCAGTAACTCAAATTAGAGACTAATCCTTGATTCCAGTTCATCACATGATTGGAATATGGAGCAGATGAGGGAGAGATTCTTTTTTAAATGAGATTCTATTGATACGTTTTAGATATACATAATGATGACATTCACCAGAGAGAATTTGTAACTGTACATGATATGCAGAGAGATTTGTATAGCAAAAGCAAAGTGAAAAAAGCAAATAATTTAGGATAGCATGGATATACTTGGTGACAGGTTTGGTGTCAATAACAATGAATTTCAAATGTGACCTTCCTCCTCCACAGAGAATTGGTTGAAGAACTCCATCCATTAATGAAAGAGGCACTAGAGAGAAGACCAGAGGTAGGATTTTAAATTCAAATACTTAAGGCTTGCTTTATTTGGACAGTGGATATTTAAATCAAACCCACTAGTTCCTGCTAAAGCAAATGGTCAGCCCAACACGACTTTAACAGTGAATCCTAATATTTTAACTTTCATCATGTTATTTTTGTATTCAACTATTTAATATGATTTCTGTTTTAAAGAACTTTATGTCCTGATCATATCAGTGCCAAGCAACTGAAGCGGTCATGCACATGTTCAATTTTATTACATTCTTTTGCAGAAGGTTTGAGTTAACGTTTAATTTTGGCACTGAGTCGTCTTGCTCCTGTACAAGAACTCAATAACCAAGAATAATACTTTTCTTATTTGGCATATGACACATTATTTTTCCTGAAGTGAGTCTATTACAGAATTCACTTGTATCAGAGTTTAAAGAAAAAGACTGGTAAAGAAGAATCCCATGTAGGAGTCCATATGATAATAAGAAATAGAGAAAAATAAAACAATGTAAGAAGAAACAGTCCCCCAGGACCAACCTGCCCTCTGCCCCTTTCCACTCGGCTCGGCCGCCGGCTCTTCCGCAGACGCTGGTGACATCTGGGAAATGGAGCTTGTTAGTTCTCAGCATTTCCTTCACATATGTATTTACTAACCCACTTGCGATCTGTTCCCTCACAGCGTATAATGGCAAGAATTGTTTCTTCAGAAGAAGGGGAGGTACCTGCCCTCTCCCCTTAGAAAGCTGAAAATTCCAGATTATGTCCTTCCTTAATACAGTTCCCAAAGCAGAGTTCAGATTGTTTTGCCCATGACCGTAAGTCTTATTACCTCCTTCCACACAGAACAAGAAACGCAGAGAAAGGCGAGACTTGCTAAGGCTACAGCTGCTTCGAATTTTTGAACTTCTGGCTGATGCTGGTGTCATAAGTGACAGGTAGGGTCAGAACTCTGCTGAGTTGGTCTTCCCTCACCAAACTGGTCTTTATATTTTTTTATCCATCTCTCCCTTCTTTTAAATACATTAACCAAAAAAGATTTTTTAAAGAAAAAAGCTTGCTTTTTTTATATTCTATTTACAATGCATGTAAGTTAGTAACAAACCTACTATATGAATTCTGACAGTGAATCTTATTTTTCTTGAAGCATGTAGTACACTGATATAAAGACAAATTGCCTCACAGTTTAATTGTCCTTTATTCTAGCACAAATGGAGCCTTAGAACGAGATACTTTAGCCCTTGGAGCTTTGTTCTTAGAATATGTGGACTTGACCCGCATGCTCCTAGAAGCTGAAAATGACAAAGAAGTTGAAATCCTTAAAGACATCCGAGCACATTTTAGTGCCATGGTGGCCAACTTGATCCAGTGTGTTCCAGGTACAGTGCTGCATCGTTACACATTACTCTCCATGCTTGGGACCCTGTCTGTGTCCTCAGGACTGTGCTTTGCCTTTGCATCCCAGTGACCTCCGGGCAGGTCTGGGATGGATTCTTTTATTTATTCTAAGCCACTGGAAATACTTAAGAACATGTGATCGTAACTCAGTTGAATTGCAAAGGGAAGGATAGGAATTAAATCCGATTGTGTGTTTATTATTTCTATTCTTTGTTTTAGTTCCCACCTGAAAATGAGCACTTGTGATTTCCATGGGAAGGAAGTAATTCAGAGAAAACATTCACACCAACTTCAGTTTTTTGTATTATCTCTGAACTCTTCTGTAAACATGTAATTTTAGTAATATTCTAATGCCACCAAATCAATACGCTAAGGTGGATTCTATACTGCTTAATATGTTTTACATTCTATTAAAAATTATGAGAGATTTTTCACAGGGTGAATGAATAAACAGTGATGGCAAACCTTTTAGAGGCAGAGTGCCCGAACTGCAACCCAGAGTCCACTTACTTATTGCAAAGACTGAGCTCTATCATCTGATGCTCAGCTGCTGGGGCCAGGTGACTCTCATGCCAACAGAGAGGGCTCTGTGTGCCCGCTGCGGCACACATGCCATGAATTTACCACCGGTATAAAAGATTCTCATTCTGATAAAAGCCTATAAACAAAATAGCTGCTCAGTTTGATATAAAAATTGTTCCAAGTTTTTGCATAATTGCAAAAAGCTACAACTCTGTTTCCGTTATTTTGATGTTACTAACCTTACTGGTCCCCCTTATCTTTAATGACCCTAAATTAAGATATGAGTTGACTTCTTCAGTTAAAATACATTTATTTGGAGGAGAGATCTACCATATTCCACAGTTCTTCATAACAATAGGCAACAGCGATCAGGAAAACTTGTTATGTAAGCGACAGCCCGGTGAGAAATGGTGTAGTTTTCTGGGAAGCAATTAGGAGGTGTCTGTAGGACCCGTACTCAGTCTCTACTTCCCAGTGGGTCCCGGTACTATTGGCCACAGCATGTGAACATGAGAAAAGGAAGAGTAGACACACAGAAAGAAAATCACCTTGAAATCTTACGTTTGAGAAGTCCGGTCTCGGCTAGGCATAGTGACGCACGCCAGCAATCCCAGCCCTTGGGAGGCAGATGAAGGAGGACTGCCGCAAGTTCCAGGCCAGCCTAGACTACATAGTGAGATCCTTTCTCAAAAAACAAAGCGAAAAAGTCGAGTCTCCTTACCTTAAGAAAACTGGAGCTGAGACTGGAAGCAGATCCCAGCAGTACAGTACTTGCCTAGCATATACATGATCCTGGGTTCAATCCCCAGCATCCTCCGACTCCCGCCAGAAAGGGCAAGAAGGAGGACTAGAGTTCAGAGATGAAATTGTCGCTTTCCCTAAAATGTGATGGGCCTGTCTATAGCAGTGAGAGAAACTGTATTCTGTCCAGGAGACTCCAGCTCTGTGTTTTCCCCCTAGTTCACCACAGAAGATTTCTCTTCCCCCAGCAAAGCCTGCGGCACCACCTCTTCATCCTGTTTAGCCAGTGGGCAGGCCCCTTCAGCATTATGTTCACTCCTCTGGATCGGTACAGCGACAGGAATCATCAGATTACAAGATACCAGTATTGTGCTTTAAAGGTAGGTGCTGAATGCCAGTTGTCAGCTCAGTGGTCTCTTTCCTTAAACCAGCAACCATACCTTAAAGGTAACATCAGCAGCTGGACTCAGTGATAGAGCCCTTGCCTAGCGTGCACGAAAGCCTGGGTTTGCTCCCCAGCAACAGCCCACAAAGTAAGAGATCAAAGTAAGTGATATGCTGTAATAAAATATAAATGCATGTGAAAAAAATCAAATGAATAGTCACACATATATGAATACATAAACTGACCTAAAATTTCACAGTATACTCACTTAAACACAGATGAACAGATACGTATAAAAAACGTAGATACTCAGGTTGGGATCATCCATTAATGCTAAGGCTTTTCATCCAGGATTTCTTCTGAGAGCTATATGGTTTTGCTTTTTTGCTCCATAAGTTACTGCCTTCCCAACTGACTTCCACCCCCTCAAAAAACGTTACCTTGGATTCAAACTTGACCAAGGGCTACGTTCGGTTGTTCGTCTCCTCCTAACATAGGAGAGCACTGGACATAAATTTCCATACTGTGAGGACTGTTGTCAGTTTGCAGAAGTGTCTTTGCAGCCTTTAGAAAAGTAACTATAGTATCAGTTCTGCCCTGTGCTCCACAGGTTGCCGATTCAAGATGACTCTCCGCTCCTGAGACCTGGTTAACCGATGGTCTGACTGTAGACTGGATGTCCTAAAATAGCCAGGATCTCTCTTCTGCTCATCCCCTCAACCCTTAAAGAGTCTAAAATTTAAATTCACTTGCTTTTGCTGTTTAAGGGTCATATTTATTTATTTCTGTTCCTTCACATTTTGTCAGTTCAACGCATTAGTCAAATACTTGTCAGAAAGCAAAATTTAAAAAGCTGGACTAATCTTTTAAGCAGAATTCACCATAGAACAAAAGTAAAAACTATAAAATGGTCATTTTAAGCAATCTTTCATCATAAAGGTTTGTTATAAACTTGGAAGTCCACAAGGCTAAATTTATGGGTTTTTAAATTTTATTTAAACAAATTTTGAACCTGGTATTACATATGGAGTCTGCTAAGAAATGCTTTGAAATCTTGGAGGAATAACTGCCTTGTAAAGGACAGTCATCACCTATAAATTGGTAGTTATGTTTTATGAAGCTAATTGGATACTATTACATTTTTCCAGGCTTCATCTCCATATTTTCTTGTGTCTTTATTATCAGGCAATGTCAGCAGTATTGTGTTGCGGCCCTGTTTTTGATAATGTGGGTCTTTCCCCAGATGGCTACCTGTATAAGTGGCTGGACAACATTCTGGCTTGTCAAGATTTACGAGTAAGTAGTGGGCAGAAATGTATTGCTCCTGTCTTTGGGGTTCTGTGTTGGTTGAGTTACTAAAATGTGTAAGGACTGCTCAAAACACAGTCACTTCCCGTATCAGCCACAGGAGTGTAAGTTTGTGTGTTACTCACTTTACTCTATGATGTACCACAACGAAAACCACAGTAACATTTACCAAAATTGACAGAAACTGGCTTATAAGTCAAGTCTGAACACAGTCACAGGCTCTGTTGTGTAGGGTAGCGTGAGAGCAATAATAAAAAATAAAAAGATCATTTAAAAATATACTTCCAGATAACCAGTGAATGAAAGAATAAGTGACGGGACATTGGAAAATATTTTTGTGTGAATAATAATTAAATACTTCATAAAAGCCTTGCTTAGAATGAAATTTACAAATTCAAAAGCATTTAGGAGACAGAAAACAAGGCCGGTAATGACCTGAGCATCTGTCACATACTCTGACCGCCTCTCCAGGAATTTGTAACCCCGGTTGGGTTGACAGCTAAGATGAACTGGCACCGCAGCTGTAACGAAGTACCGTATGCTGAGTGGGTTATCAAAAACAGAAACTGATGTCTCACAGTTCTGGAGACTGAGCAGTCCAAGATTAATGTGCTGGCAGATTTGGCGTCTGGGCAGAGCCCACTTCCTGGTTCACAGAAGGCATCTTTTGCTGGGTTCTCACCTGGAAGAACTGACAGTGGAATTCTTCAGGCTCCCACCTAGAAGGCCTTGGTCATGCTCTTGAGGGCTGCTTGTGGCCTCAGTACCTCCCAAAGGACTCATCTCCAAGCAGCATCACATTTAAAGTTAGGATTCAGTGTACACATCTGGGGAGGACACAGGCCATAGCATCAGGAAAATGCAAATTAAGGCCATGTAAGATTCAAATTATAAGACACATAAAACTCCACTTACATACAGTTTTAAAACAACCTTGGGCTGGGGAGATAACTTGCTGGAATAAGTGCCTGCCTGGCAAGCTCAGGGTCCTGAGTTCGATCCCCAGTACCGCTAAATAAATAAATAAATAAAAACAACGCTAACTAACCAGCTATGCAAAAGTCAGGTTACTGGTTGCTTCTGGGTAGAAGTTAGAGGCCAGTGATATGACAGCGGAGAAGCTTCCATGGTGCTGGTGATAGTCTGCTTCTGACCTGGCAGTGGTCACATTAGCATGTTCAGTTAACATAATTTATCATACATTGTACTCACTCTGGCAGCACATATAATAATTTATCATATTTTTATTCTACTACTTCGATGTATTCTGATTCCGCAAGATAAAGTTTCTAAAGCACAGCAAAACTTGATGATTTTCTTCCAAGTCAAACTAACTTTACTTTTTAATGAAATGTTCTTTTCAACTGCTCTGCAAGAAAATTATGAGCTTTTATCTACTACAAATTATGTAAAGTGAGGGAGAAGGACTGGGTTATTTAGAATATCACTTCCTATTTGGGTAAACCCAGTAAGTAAACAAATAAGGCAGATCTTTCCCTTTGCACCTGGTTGCAACTGGCAAGAAAAGCGGACAACTTCAGGGAAAGTTTATATTGCTGAGAGGCACGGAGACTCCAGGCACCAGGCTTCTCTGCGAGGAATGTACACTTTCACGGATCATCTAGTATTTGGCAGTAGCTTCCGGAAATCTTCTGTCATGTATCCTATTACTTGTATCCAGTATGATACTTTTTTCATGCAAAAGTGTCTGGTGTGGGAGTGCACGCCTATAATCCTAGCCTTGGAAGGCTGAGGCAGGAGGATCGCTGCAAGTTCGAGGCCAGCCTGGGCTACAACTGTGAATTCAATGCCAGCCTGAATTGCATAGTGAAAGCCTGTCTCAAAAAGACACATACACACACAAAAAGAGTCTGTTGAGACTATATTTCTTTTTCAATTATTTTTAAATTGACATACAAAATTGTATGTATTTATCATGGATACCAAAATGTTTTGAAGAATATATACATTGTGGAATAGTAAAATCTAACAAGTGTATCACTTCATGGAATCACCATTTTTGAAGTGAAAACTCTTAATATCCAGTCTCTTAGCATTTTTAAGCATACAACATATCATCATTAACTAAAGTCCTCATACACTAGATCTCTTGAACTTATTCCTCCTGAAAGGCTACTACTTTTTGAAAGATTGGTAGGTGAGGATCTCACAGTATATTTTGTAGTCAAGCCTCATAACCATAATCCTCCTGATTTTTTCCTTAAATGACTTCATATATTTATATGAATGTTACGCATTTTTATACTTTATTTTTAACTAAATATGCATATTTTTCAGAAATAAATACAAAAAAGAAACACTGACCATAAAATCTTTACCACCTTTGCAGAGTTTTAAAAGATCTCATTTTTTATTCTTTAAAATAAAAAAATGAAGAAATGATGTACACCACAAAACAGATTTACCGAGTCAGAGTTAGTTTATCCATGATGTTAATTTTCATCTGTAGCATTCCACTGTCATGAAGTATGTGTGTCAGAATGTTAAGCCATGTGACTACATGGCTTCCACTTTCACTGTATCCAGTTCACGTTGGCTAAGCCTGATCTGTGTCTTTCTCTAGAACATTCTTTCATTAAGCATGAATAATTGATTTCCTCTGGTATTCAGGTTCATCAACTTGGCTGCGAAGTTGTTGTCTTGCTATTGGAACTTAATCCTGACCAAATAAACCTTTTTAATTGGGCCATTGACCGATGTTACACAGGTTCCTACCAACTTGCATCTGGCTGCTTCAAAGCCATAGCAACTGTGTGTGGAAGCAGGTATGAATTTTTTTTAATTAATGGTCAGTGGCAAGTATAATTAAAGTTGCTCCTCATTGATGTGATGATTGAGAGCCTAGTGTTCTGCACTTAGCTGAGCCATGTAAATCCAGTGAGAGTACAAGGTGGTCTGTGTAGGCCCAAAGGAAGAAACGCTCACCGTAAACTGGCAGTTACATTGGTTATTCTCATTTGACCGGGGGAGTGATTCGTTGTCTCTTTCTTTTGAGTTGCCCAGAATTCACAGTGAACTGAGAGTGGAATTTTTAAAATGATAAAGAAGATACATTAAAGCAGTTAAAGGACTGTCTAAAAAGATTTGCAACAGGTGTGAACTCTTAAGACTTCCAGCCATCTTGTAGGCCAAATCAAACCCAAGAAGCATTGAAAAAGTGAAATTGCCTTTGTCTAAAACTTCAGAAATGTGGCACCCTAGCTTCCAAAGGTGACACTTTAGTTAGGGAGGGGGATAAATGCGGAACCTAGGACCTCATGTGCGCTAAGTGCACATTTCTACCGCTGAACCCTACCCCCAGCCACAAGATTATAATTTTAAAACTACAGCCCTTGTTACAGTCCTTATTAGTCCTTTAGAGAAGATGTTTTGCCTGACAGTTTGTCAAGTGAAATAACTGCATAACTAAGAGGACAGGGTAATGAAGATTCCCCAATTCCCATAAACGAATCCCCAGAAAGATTTTACACATTAGAAAACTTGACAGAATATATCTTTAGTTTATTTATGAAACAACTTAGAACCTCAGCTTTTTAAAAAATGTCATATTTTAAGTAGCTACCTTGAGCTACTGGATCAAAGCAGTAAACGTGAGTTAGTTTTAAACTCCAACCTACTGTGGGTCTAAATGAATAAGTATTTTAGAAGACACCTACTTTCAGTAAACTTAAAATGAGCAAACTATTTAAAGAGATGTCTCACTTTCAATTTTTTTATCTTTCTTTTACAAAGATAGTAGATAACTTTTCATGTCTAAAGCTTACACTATCAATAATCTCAGTAATGGAATTTTTAATCATATACTTTGATCTCCATCGATGTCATAGCAGATGGTAATTTAAACTGTTTTTCTGTCAGGTTTTATTTTTCTATGTAAGCTTTATTAAATATTATGTATAGCTGCAAGATAGTACTAACGTAACATTGGGGAATCTTCCCCCGAGTGTTTTTATTTTCCAGTAATTCAACATTGTAAAAATAAAGTTTTGTTTATGTGATCCTTTAATTTAAAAAAAAATATGTACTTGGCACCTATGACTTGGACCTCTGTGTTTGACACAAATAAAAGGAATAAATTTTTCCCTTCACTGCTCTTCTACCAGCAAACTTGGTGTGAACTGTTGCAGTCTAATGTATTTCATTGCATGCCATCTCATAAAATAGCACTCCATTTGTCTGATTAAATGTAGGTATTTCTCCTTAGGGAACATAGATAAATGCTGAACAAATTTAGCAATATAGTCTCAAGTTCTGTGATATTTCTAGTAACAAAAATATTACTAGTCCAGTCATAAAACCCTCCATCTTCCAAGATGTTTTTAAGGCACCATCCTAAAGTCTTTTCATCCATTAGACCATTTTTCACCGCAAAGCTCAGTATTAAAAGTTTCAGCTGTTGGCTAAATTTGCTCTTTGTCCATAAATTCTCAGCCTATGTAGTCTAGACAGGCCTCCAGATTGGCTTATGCAATCTTTGATTAATTAATGTTCTCATTACTTTTTTTCCCAAAAGCAATTCTAATGTTTTCAGATTCTAAGTTCACTTATAAAATGTGACTAAGATAAAGCATTTGCCTTATCTCATAAAATATGTTCCCAAAAAAATCACATGCAGACTGAAGCATATTTTAAACTTCTTCTTATCTGAATAACGCCTACACATCATTTCTGAGGCAGAGTCCCTCTTATCAAATAATTACCTCCTCCTTTTCCAATGGGAATTGCATGCTGCCTTTATTTTTAGAGGAATATGACAGTTTACCAGATTTGTTTACTAAGGACCATTTAAAATGACGGAAAGATTGAATTATTTTAAATAACTGTCAATGTTGATTATCTGTTTTGAGTTTCAGAAGAAGGATAGTTTCCACAGTTAATAAAAGAATCCCTCGATTCATTAGCTGTGATTATGAGAAAAAAAAAATGTTTCTCTATACCCTTCTTTCTTGCTATCTGCATGTGTAACTACTGTGAACTTACTGGTCTCCAGTCAAAACAACATGGCTGTTGAATGCCAAGATTCTGTTGAGACTGGAACAAGACCAGGAGACGTGAGGACGGAAAGGAGAGCAGAACTAGCCATATTCATTTTAAAGAACTTTTCATAAAGTGTGTGAATATGTGATTAAAAGCTATTAAGTGCAGCTCTTCAGAAGAAAAGAAAATAACTTACTTGTCGGACAGCTTCTGGGCACGTACTTACCTCCCTCCACTGAAAAGGTGCTCAGTCTGGAACAAGTCAGGAAATTGTGAACAAGACTAAAAGGTTTG
This sequence comes from Dinomys branickii, assembly GCA_004027595.1. Lineage (NCBI taxonomy): Eukaryota > Metazoa > Chordata > Mammalia > Rodentia > Dinomyidae > Dinomys > Dinomys branickii. Next base: position 120,812 of record PVLD010002339.1, on the reverse strand, counting down.
CTAATATGCTGGGCGTGGTGGTGCACGCCTGTAATCCCAGCATTCAGGAGGCTGAGGCAGAGGATTTTTAGGAGTTCGAGACCAGCCTGCACTACAAAGTGAGCTCAAGGCCAGCCTGAACTACACAGTGAGACCCCATCTTAGAAAGACAAAAATAGGGCTGGGGATATAGCTCAGTGGAATAAGCGCTTGCCTAGGAAGCGCAGGGTCCTGAGTTCAATCCCCAGTACCGCAAAAAAAAAAAAAAAAAGAAAGACAAAAATAAAAGTTTTTCTAACGTTGTGAAACAGGCTGTTTTCAGGCATTAGCGTGGCTCACCAGAATTCCATTTGTGTTAAAATACTTGAGAATTCCACTGTTCTTACTTTTACCCTCCAACACAATCTTAAAATATTTTAATAGGTGTTCTAGAGTTACACGTTAGACAAAAGTTTTGATTTCTTTGTGTTTTTGAGACAGGGTCACACTGTAGTTCAGGCTGGGGTCAAACTTGCCGCAGCAGTCCCGCCATGTCCTTCCAAGTGCAGGGATTCTGGGTTTGCACCACCACGCCTGGCTAAGCGTTTTGGTTTTGAAAGAATTTTGTTGGGGTTTAGTGGCATATTTTGTCATTGCTTGTCCTTAATTTTCCCCAACCTTTCCTAATTTCAATGGAGGCTAGAAAACTTGAATTCTTAAAAGTGAGCAGTGATTTCTTAAGGGAATAACATTCTTCTATCAAAAAAGGAAAACAAAGTTTATGATTCATGACTCCAAATCACACTCCTTCATGCGTGGTGAATGGCTTCGTTTGGCTGCCATCAGCAAGACCATTTCAGAACCCAGAGTTTGGAAAATTAGACTCTGGAAACAGACCTCTGGGTTCAGATCTTCCCTCTGCCTCTAGTCAGGCTCTGCGCTCTGGAACTGTTACTCCAAATACTTACTCATAAAATGGGAGCAATAGTAGACTAAGGATTAAGTAATACCCATCTGTTGGTCTAAGACCTTGAACATGGGAAGCGCTTGATATTCAGTTGTTGTTTCCAGGGACGCCTATGACGTAATCCCCTCTGACAACTAGGAAAATCTGCTCCTGTACACAAAGCCTCAGAATAGTCCCAGCTTTGTCGTTTAGTTCTGTATACTCTAGACCTAGTGGGCATTTCCCAAATTTTTCAAAATCTCTTCTTTCTATGTAGTTTCATATCTTGCTTAACATCTGCATCAAATCTTCCTTTCATACTTACTTTATCATTTTTTTATTCCGTATGCTCACAGCTGTGTTTCTTTTTTATCTTTTTACTGCCTGAAAAATTAATACTGAACGTAAAAGATTCTATTTCTAAACATATTTTAAACATCTAGGTGTAGAAGTTGGTTTTCTCATTTTTAGTTTTATTAGTACATGTTTGCAGTATATAATGATTTGCATTCACCCTGCATGTAGCTAACACATCTTAATTCTATATGATTAGGGGCCGGGGATATATAGCTCAGTGGAATAAGCTCCTGCCTGGCAAACACAAGGTCCTGAGTTCAATCCCCAATGATCTGGAAATATTTTCCAGGGCTCTTATATATATATAAACATATAATAAATCCCAGTGTCAGAAGAAAGCACTAGAGGAGGCCTTTCTGCTACTGTTTGGCCTGGGGGAATTTTTCTTTCAATTCCACATTCAAAAAGTTGTCTTCAGATACTGTAGTTTGTGAGAATTCCAAATCAGAGTGGCTATGCTGGACACTGTTATGGGCAGGCTGGGGGTTGAGAGCTCTGTAGTTAGAGCTTGAGTTCTTTGTGATGAGACATATTTAAGAATGTACACTCTGCTGCATCTGTACAGACCCAGACAAGTACTTCTCCAGGCCTCTCAAGTTTTTCATGAAGATTGAGGAACAAATCTAGGTCAAGGCCTTGGCCCAGAACCTGGAACAAAGAACTTCCTAACGTAGACGTCACCTATCATCCCTCGCCATCATTCCCACCGCCCCTGCTCACCGCTGTTGTCTGCGGGCATTCTCCAGCTGGCCGGCAGATGCACCGGCCTTATCCTGTGATCATTTAAAAATAAAATAGACTGGGATGTAGCTCAGAGGCAGAGCATGTTCAAAGCATGTACAAGATCCCAGGTTCAATGCCTAGCACCAGTAAAGTAGAAACAACAGTTCTAGAAAAATAATCATTTGTTTTAATTTATAAACAGGATACATGTATTGCTGACGTTTCTGGAGGTTGGTAGTCCAAGATGAAGACACTAGCGGGATGAGTGTCTGCTGAGGGCCTGTTCCCCACAGGCCGCCTCCTCTGCCCTCCCATGGCAGCTCCCTCGAACCTCCTTTTTATAATTTTTGAAAGTTTTTATCTATACTTGTTTGTAGTACATAATGATTACATTCATTGTGGGGAATTTGTAAATGTGTATATTGTACCACATACACACACACACACAAAAGTAATCATTTTGGAGTGCAAATAGGTAGAATTATTTTGGAGGACAATTCACCAATATCTACTAAATTTTAAATCCTCCATGACCTCTTCTAGGAATCTTTCTCAGAGAAATATTTGCAACTTAGTGTTCATGGCCCTTTGCAAATGGCCTAAATGTGCATATCAGAGGTTAAATTCCCTGGGCATGGGAAACAGTCTGTTCTAAGCGTAGAAAATTTAGTACTGATACCCGCAGGGTCCGTGTCAATGAGAAAGGTAAAGAAGTAGGGGGTCGCAAACATAATAACCCCGGATCTTACTAGCTGGGAGCTCCTCACACACTAGTGAAGAGCAGGACAACTTGGACCTAGGCAAGTGTCCTTGGATAGAGGCAATTTGGCAGAGGCGCTCAGCTCAGGAACATCTACGGCCAGCACTTTAGTTGAAAGATCAAATACTTCGTTTCTGAAAGGAGAACACCACAGCATCTACTGCGCTGTTGCTTAAGACACATCCGTACCAAGGAATGTGAGCTGCCTTTAAGAGCAAAATGAGCCCCACAGTCCAGTATAAAGAAAACCATAGGGCACATCCAGCCGTTATAATCACATTCGTATTTGCAGTCCCGTGCTTTGAGAGGGGGGCATTTAGATGCTTAGGTTTATTTAAATACTTAGAAAAGACAAGTTGTTAACAGTAATTGTCTCTACTGGAAACAACAGTTGGGAGAAGGAAAGGGACTATTGCTATATTTTATTCTGTCCGCTTAACTAAAACCATCACCAGCTCATCACCCATGTAAATAAACCATCTTCACAGTGGGACCTTCAGCCCTGTGTGCTGCATCAGTCTTTTAAAAGAAAAATGCGTTCATGTATCAGAAAACATTAATATTTAAGCAGTATTAAAAAGTAGGGAGCCGGGCATGGTGGTGCATGCCTCTAACCCCAGCACTTAGAAGGTTGAGGCAGGAGGATTGTTGCCAGTTTGAGGCCACCCAGGGCTACAAAGTGAGCTCAAGGCCAGCCTGAACTGCATAGTGAGAACCTGTCTCAAAAAGACCAAAAAAAAAAAAAAAAGTAGGGAGAAGTTCAAATACTTCCCCAAATTATGTTTCCTTATTTCAAAAATATTTTAATATATATACTAATGTATTTTATTCGTACTAGTAGTTTATCTTAGATTGTTGAACAGTTTCATTGGGTTTTTTTTGTCAGAATCTTTCTGGCTTACGTTGTTTACTCTGAGTAACGACTATACGTTGAAGATGATATACAGTGGACTAACTATTGTTATCCTCCTAGGTTTTTTGAATTTTTTGTTTTTTCATAAAATAAAGAAAAAATGAACTATTTTCATGAATTGAACCAGTTCTCACTATAAGTAGGATGACTTCATAGTAGGACTATTCTTTTTTAAAGGCTGATTTTTCTACAGCAGAACTCAGACAGTGTGATTATGCAGGGAGGAAAAGGAACCTCCAGGGAACACAACCTGCTTTTCACCTCCAGGTTATTTTCTGCTTCTTTAAGTTTGCCTGAAAGTAAGTGTCAGTCAACCCCTTCTCCATAGACACCATTCACTGACTGTCCCACCAGTGGTTTCCTGTGTATAACTTTTTTGTATTAAGAACTAAGAAGATGACACATTGAAAAGATGTCAACTTTAAATAGTATTTTATGTAGCACAAAAATGGATTTAATTTTCGTATTCCATTTGGTTATAATGTTAATTGCCACATCCTCTAATCTCTGTTCCTTTTTCCTCCCCAACTCACATCTCACATCCCACCAAATCTTTCTCCTTTTTTGGTACCAGGAATCAAACTCAGTACCTTGCACTTGCCAGGCAGGTGCTTGTGCCGCTGTGTTCTATCCCCAGCCCTCCACCACATCTTTCTGATGTTATCTCCTCAGTACGCTTCAGAGCCAGGCTCTTCTTCCTGTGTCTCATGTTCTGCCTTAATTCCAGCCCTCGTAACTTCCTATTTCAGTGCTTAGAACAGCCTCATTCTTGGCCCTCTAAAATCCCTTCTCCACACTCAGCCTGAGCTTCAGAAATGAACACCATTGCCCCCTTCCTCTGCTACGGTGGTTCTCTGAAAAGTTAATTGGCTGGCGATCTTCCGGACCACCTAGCCCCATCTTCTCTTTATTTAATTCCTTCCCTTAACCTGCTGTGCACAGATTCTTTCCTTTTACTGGAGGTGTTTTGCTGTTTTATTCTTACACTTCTTTGAGGTGTTTTGCTCCTGCCTAGAACACTCGCTGTTCTACCTCCCCCATGCTATGTAATGTCTCCTGGTGCTTTAGGGTACAGTTTCCTTGTTTGCTCTGTGGAAAAGCTTGTTTTCCTTCCACATCTGACATAGATGTCCCTCGCTAGGATTCTAGTAACGTGCTGTACTCCCCTCAGAACACTCATTGGCCCTAAGCTGAACATTATATACAGTTTATCCCGCTAACTAAGCTGCAAGTCAGGCTTAGTAACTTCATATGGTCGGTATTGTACACCTTGTTCCTAGTAATTGTTCAGTACAGTCATTCAGTACATAGTAAATTTAGATAGATCACACAAAAAATGCTAATTAAATGAGCTTTTGAGAAACTACATATATCCTCTTTTGTCCTTTCGTATTTCTTTCCATTTAAATCTGTTTGCAAGATGTAGATTTTTGTGTTTTTTAATCTGGGTATCACAATATTCCACCTAATACAGTCATTTGCCTTCATCTAATAAATAGCAGAAGAATAAATTTTTAAAAATAGCCAGATGGGCAAGGGAATTGATTAGTAAGTGACAGAGGTCACTAGCCATGTAGAATTTTAAGAAGTAATGTTCTTTTGAGAGTCTGACCAGGCTGTCTATAAACTATGCTGTTTGTTTTTTAGGAACTATCCCTTCGACATAGTGACGTTGTTAAACCTTGTGCTGTTCAAGGCCTCTGACACCAACAGAGAGATTTATGAGATCTCCATGCAGCTCATGCAGGCACGTATCACTACTGGCATGGGAAATATCTCTCCCTGAGCATTTCTTTGAATGCATTGTTTCTATGTGTCATGGGTGGATTTCAAGAGTGAGGAAACAGTTGTATAATGATGCTTTGCATTTAATTCTGTATTAACATAGGCCTTACAGTAGTAGGTTCTAACTTTTATTAAATATAAATTCTCCCGAGATGCTAGCTAATGTTTCTTCATATTGTTTCTATCTTGCTTACATTTTAATAGATCCTTGAAGCAAAACTTTTTGTATACTCAAAGAAAGTCTCTGAACAAAGACCTGGCAGTATCCTTTACGGAACACACGGCCCATTGCCACCCCTCTACAGTGTGTCGCTGGCTCTCTTGTCCAGTGAGCTGGCCCGGATGTACCCTGAGCTCACTCTCCCGCTCTTCTCAGGTACTGTGAAATAGTCAACATTGATACGTAGCCTAACTCTAACCTAAGGGCAGGTCAAAAATAGGGTGTGTTTGAATCTTTAAAAAAATGTTACAGTGAAAGGCACATTGCCATTCGTCTCCCTCAGAACACTCGCTCTCACTTCAAACACGCATTCTTTCTGCTTTCTGAAGCAGTTCTGGATGTCTCCTTTGTGCCTTTCTGAGATCTGGTCAAAACTGCAGTGAGTGCTGCCGCCAAGGGCGTCCAACAGAAAGGCGGGCTCGCGAGAACATTCCGGCCTGCCCTCGCTCCTCTTCACCAAACTTGCCACCGTGCAACTCCCGGCTGTTCCCCGAAGTCAAAATGGCCGTGAAGGGTCAACACTTTGAATGGATTCAGGATATCAGTATAGCCAGAACAGTGCAAATAAAAGCTCACTTCCGGAACTACTTCAGCAAGTGGCAAGAGTGGCGGGATACATGTGTCTGAACAGAGGTGGGGCTAAGGGGGGTGGGTGTCAACCGTCTTTTACTCCGTAATTTTTTTAATTTCAAGATTTGCCACAGTTAATGTAATTTTAGAGTCAAAATTAATGATAATAAATTTATAGATAAGAATTGCTGTGAGCTAAATCCAGTTATAGATAAAAGTAAATTCTAGAATATGTTTAAAATATTCTAAAGTGTGAATTACCTAAGCTGGGCATGGTGGCACAGGTCTGTAGTCCCAGCCCTTGGGAGGCTGAGGCAAGAGGATCAGTGTGAGTTTGATACCACCCTGGGCTACATAGGAGTTCAAGGCCGGCCTGAACTATATAGTGAGATCTGTCTCTTAAAAAAAAGTCATCTAAAACAATGTAGACATAAATATACGAATGACAAATTCAAAGATGGTTAGATTAATAAAAAACACTATTACATACATTATATATGTAAATTTTTCAAGAAGTTAAATATGAACAAAATGACACCACGAATCGCTTATTTAATTGCTACAAGTTGTCGGGAAGTGGTGGAGGCGGTGGTGTTTTATAGCTTATGTGTTGCTACATATATAAATTGTTGACAGCAATTTTCGGCACATGTTTGCAAGCACGTTTAATGAATAACTTTTGTGAAGGCCCATTCTCAAAGATTCGTGTTCGTCCATTAACTTATTGCCTAAGCTCACAGGGCATTTTGCACGGTCTTGAATTCATACTGTTTCCATCTGCATCTCCACTGCCTTGTTCCAATTTCTTCCCAGTCCATCCCTGCCTTTGCGCCCCTGACTGCAATCCACCTTCCCCACTGTAGTTCATCCGCTGTACAAAGCCAGATTTACATAGCATTGCTCAATTCAGATTGCCTGTCTGTCCCAAAGCATAATAATAGTTTCTATTTATGGAGTGGTCAACACATACCAGACTCTGTGGTACACATTTTGTATGGATTGTTTATCTTCACAATCCCTGAAGTAGTTTAGAGATTAGAGAAAAGCTCTGGAGTTGGACAGCCTGGCTGTGCATTCACTAGCTGTTTGACTCTGGGCAAGTCAGAACTGTGAACTCTATTTCTTAATCTGCAAGAGTAAGAACTAACTCTCTGGCAGCGATGACTAAGATGAGCTTATGTCCCACGGCCAATGGCCCAGTCCTACCAAGAGATTTTCATTACCAACAGCAGCAGCAGCAGCAGCCTCCCCTACTTTCCAGGTGAGCAACTAATGTTGAGAGGTGTTAAATAGTTTGCTAAAGGCAGTACAGCTGGGAAGTACCAAGCCAAAATTAAATCTAGTCCTCTCTTCCACCAAAGCCAGTGCTATAAAATTAGAGGCCAAGAAATGGAAGGAGAGGAAAGAGAGGGGAGGAGGAAGTGAAAAGGATTAAGACGTGCTTCATACACGCACCAGCTCCCCACAGTGAGGGCGATCATCAGGTCCTGCAAACAGGCACCAATAAAATTCTTTTAAGCTTTAAATAAATTAGTCATCATGCCTCAAAAAATAAATAAGCAAATAAAACTGGAACTCCTAAACCTGTTCTTTTAAAACTTCCTTTTCCTAACCTCCTGTCTACCTTTTCATCCAAAAACCCTCCCCTCCAATCTTGCTTAATCTATGACCAATAGACCAGTTCAAAGATGCTTAGATTAATAAAATCTTGTAAATCCTTCCTTTTTGTGAATCCTGTCTCCTCTGCTTGGAAAGTCTTTCCTTCTCTCAATTTCCAACCCTCCTTAAATTCTAATTTAAAATCCACCTCTACTGTGTGGACCTCCGCATCTACCTGCGCCTAAGTCACTCACATCCCTGTAGTAGTGGGACAACGAACAGAAGCCATCTTAGTACATTAATCCTTTCCTTGGAAAACTAAAATTTATTTTTGATCACTTCAGTCAAGATTTGAGTGCTACTTCTGTGCTAGGGATTGCTTGGGTTCTGGGAATACAGAGGTGAATAAAACAATCTTCAATCAAAATCAATCAAAAACAACAATCTTCAATCAAAAGCTCAAAATAGCACTAAAGACAGATATGCAGTTATGACTATGATAAAACGTGGCAGATGCAATTTTAAAAAGAAAAAGGATCCTCACATTCATGAGATGAAACCAGTTCTTAGGCCAAGACTACTGAGAAAGTCTTCCCAGAGAAGGTGATCTCAGAGCTGTGTTGAAAAGAGAAGTTTTTGAAAAAGGCAAGTGGTTGATAGATTGTCCAAATAAACAGCTTATGGTTTGCCTTAAGGAAGAAACATAGCATGATGCCCTAATATAGGAGGTGGTGTAGAGATGCCAGGGCGGCTAACAAAACATGCAGGGAATGGAAGAATTAGGGATGGTCTCAGACAAAGAGGCAGACGCCAAGTCTCAGAGGCCTTGTGCTGAGCACTAGGAATGTGTAGGCCCGCAGTTTCCTGTGTGCCCTTGGACCCCCTCTGGAGCTCCGTGAATAGAGGGCATCCAAGCAGGTTGCTGGGGTTTTGAAAACTATTGCTGAGGGGCAGACAAGAAGAGGGGTGACAAGCTCAGCACATGTTCTGGAAGGGTTGCAGCATGGAGAGTTGATTGGCGAATTTCCAGTCCAAAGAGAGAAGCCCATTAAACATGATGACAGTAGACCAAGGAGGAACTAATGCGTGACAAGGCCTGAACCAAGACAGCCCAGTGTGAGTGGAGAGGGGAAACCGCAGTCAAAAGCTGCAGGGCAAGGGCACAGAAGAGAGTTACTGGGGTGCCTCCTCGTGGGTGGCGAGCATGTTGCTAGCCACCACAAGGGCCAAGCCAGGCGGAGCGGAAGCAAGGTGGAAATCATGGATGCAGCCTGGGATACTAAATGTAGGCCTCTGCTGGACCTTCCCGTGTATAGACAGGGCTGGAGTCAGAGAAGGCCAGCCCTTGGGACTGCTGGCAGCGTAGGCAGCATGAGAACCCAGTGCCTGGAGGCGGTCAGGAGCGGAGAGAGCACAGAGTGAAAGCAAAGAGCTTGGCACCCTACTCTGCACACTCAGAGAAGGAAACAAGTGGAAGGGAGGTTGCTCCGAGAGCAGGGAAAATGCCCAGGAGCCTGTGTCATGGGTCCCTAAGAAACCAGAGAATTTAGGAGAAAGGAGCAAGCACGCCACAGGCAGGGGTGGAATAGAGAGATCCTGATGATAAGGTCTAAAAATGGCCCTCTGAGTTTTGCAGTTAATTGGTAACTGTTGATAGTTTCCATGGAGAGGTGGCAACAGAAGCCAGATTTCAGTGGCTCAGCTGGGAAAGAAAGTGTCAAGCCAGACACAGTAACAGTAACACACACCTCTGATCCCAGCTACTGAGGAGGCTGAGGCAGGAGGACTGCAAGATGAAGGCCAGTGTGGGCAATTCAGCAAGACACTATTGCAAAAATTTTTTAAAAGCTGAGGTTGTAACTCACTGCTCCCTAGTTCAATCCCGTGTCTCCACCCCCAAAAACGAAGAAGGTGGAAAGGAAGGAGGGAAGACAGAACCAAGGGAAACAGAGGGAGGAACTAAGCTGGGATGCAGTCGGAGTTTTTTCAGAATGTCTTATTTTTAAATTCTGTATCACTTTTAATGTTTTTTTAATTCTTACTCTCTTTTAAAAACAATGGGCCAGGGACATAGCTCAGTGACACAAGCAACTGCCTGGTGAGCGCAGGGTCCTGAGTTCGATTCCTGGCACCAAAATAAATGAAAATAAAATAAAGGGAATGAACAATATCAGACCCAACATATTAGCTGAGAGGGAAAAGCCAATAAACTGGGAGCTGCCGACAGAGGAGATAAATGGCACAGCACATTTAACAAGCTAAGAAGCTCACGTAATGCAATGATTTCTACATTTTTTCATGAATTTGCCTTTGGGCTATTTTGATTTATGTGAAGAACTTTGTTAAAATAACATGAAAAAATTAAGAGGGTATAATAGATCCCTAACTCTTGTTTTTGCTGCCCATACTATTATAAACCTGTGGTGAGATTTTCATTGCATGTAATTTTAGATGACCTAATTACATGTAAGTAGCCAGACAAGTTGTTCACGTCCTTCCCAAAGGAGCTGGGGAAAATATATAGCATCCCACTGTCATGAGCTCACATTTTATTTAATTTATTTTTGGAGGGGCAACTAGGGATTGTTCCTAGGTCTATGGTTTTCTTTTTTGATTAAAAACACCTCTACAACCCAGGTGCTGATCTAGGCTCTTAGAATATCTCAGACAGACCCTGTGGCATCCTACAAAATGTAATTAGCATAATCAACAGGCAAATTATGCAATATGTTGGAAGGTGATCATTGCTATAAAAAGTGTACAGATTTCTATGCCACTGTAGTGGGTCTGCCCATCTGAGTAGAATTTTTTTTTTCTCCTCTCAAATTTCTAGCTCTTTCACCTAAAAGTGTCCTGAATCTTTGTAACCAGAGATCATGTTCCTCCATGAAACCCCTAACATTTGGTGCCATCCTTCTGTCATTTGTCACTTTCTCCCTTGCCCCAGTTACTTATCAGTGTAACTTACCTCAGAGTTTTCTTCCCAGGGCAGGAGCCACATGGTGAGTTTGCGGTGTCCCCAGCATGCCTTGCATGGTGGCCTACATTGGAAAATGCCCAACAGATAGGCATAAAAGAAGGTTCTGATTTTCTAAAGCTCTAAGGATGTATCATAACAATCCATAACAATAGTCATAGTATCTCTAAACTTAGAAATTAAGGAAGCATGAAACTTTGACCTCTGTAAAACATAAAAGTTAGTACTGTCTGGTTAATGGTATAGAGCATTAAATATGTTCTTATTCTTCAAATTAGAAAATTGTCATTTTCATTTTAGGAAAAGGACCACTTAGTTATCTTTCGGGGGACCCAGTAGTTTATATTACTATAATTCCTACCATCTGTGCTGTGCTGTGATTTAGCAGCCCTGGCACTCAGAGGTGGTTTACATGCCACACCGGATAACACATGTGCAAGGTGAAACTCACAAGTTTCCCTTTGCCTAAAACGGTTTCTTCTCTAGATTATTTCAGAGCCTACTGCATTCACAACGAGCTGTGTCTCTCAGTTCGGTAGAAAATTTATTCCGATGATAAAATTAAAAGCTGCTGGCAGTGAAATGGTGCAGAAATGCCATCAGAGGAACACATGGTGAGATGGCTGAGCTGGACTGAGAGTTCAGCCTTCTAGACCTGCCTGTCTTACAAAGTAGGGTGCAGTACCCAACAGCCACCTTACACAGGTTCCCTGGTTTTCAGGGAACCTCCACAAACTGGTCTTACTCTTCCTGGGGCTCCTCGGCTCACTTTTAACAATCAGTGTTGCATGGAAGGCACTTTGTAAGTCATTGGGTTATTGAGAAAATAATGATCATTTTTAGACTGTTCCTAACCACCAGTGATGAGCCACCTCCTGGACGCCAGTTCTGTTCTGACCTTGTTACGTACATTGTGTTTACACCTTCACAGTGGCCTGAGGTCCCCCAACAGGTCCCCACTGTACACATGAGGAAACTGAGGAGGAAAGGGTTCAGATAACCAGCCCAGCGTCACCTGCAGCTGGACTGTGGTGTTAGGGGAACCCTAACACTCATGCTCCGGCCCCACAGCCCTGTCCTGTGTACTTGGCACATCTCTCCCGCTAACATGGGTATGTGCTCCACCCCACCGTTTCTGCCAAATCTGTGCTGCCCTGACCGTGCTGTGGTGCTTCCCATGGAGAACGCCAGACATGGGGCAGAAACGGAAAGCACTGTTTGATCAGTGAGTTGATGTTTGTGTTTTAGTTTACTTTGGTGGAATAATAACACACAGCGCTCTCTCTCTCTCTCTCTCTCTCTCTCTCTCTCTCTCTCTCTGTCTCTCTGTCTCTGTCTCTGTCTCTCTGCCATTCACTTTAGAGGTCAGCCAGCGATTCCCCACAACACACCCAAATGGGCGTCAGATCATGCTCACTTACCTGCTGCCCTGGCTGCACAACATTGAGCTGGTGGACAGCAGGCTCCTCCTTCCAGGGTCAAGCCCCAGCAGCCCAGATGATGAAGTCAAGGACCGGGAAGAAGCGACCGCCTCTCACGGACTGAAAGGGAGTGGCTGGGGCTCTCCAGAAGCTACATTACTGGTCCTGAATAACCTCATGTACATGACAGCCAAGGTGAACTCAACTAGCACAACACCGGCATGAGAGGGCCCTGGGTTAATCTAACCCCATATATTGCAAAACCAGGGAAAATGGTATTTATTTTAAGGGATAAATAGTGGTGATAACTGGGCGTAGTGGTGCACACCTGTAATGCCAGCACTTGGGAGGCTGAGGCAGGAGGATCGCTGCGAGTTCAAGGCCAGCCTGGGCTACAAAGTGAGCTCGAGGCCAGCCTGAACTGCACAGCGAGACCCTGTCCCAAAAAGAAAAAAAAAAAACTGGTGATAGTTTTACAACAGTGTAGATCTACTTAGTCTCGCTTAACACTGCACTTAACAATGGTCATGATGAGGTCTGAAATATGGCTCCATGGGAGGGTGCTTGGCCAGCAGAACAAGCCCCTGGGAACAATCCTCACTAACTCCCCCCACAAAAAGTGGTTATGACGGCAAGCTTTATGTCAGGTATATGTTCCTGCAGTTAAAAAAAATAGCAAAATAAGTCTGACTTTCTAATTGCATGAATATATATAACGCATAACTGATCTGAGCTTTGTTAGCTGTTCTCCACTGAAACATGGCAACTTTCTGGTAAAGGCTGTTTCCCCTTTATGGTTTCTGAGATGACCACGGCCCTCAAAACCACTTTCTGTCAAACAGTTTGCATCTTTATACTTTCGCACATTTATTTTGTTTGCTGTAGTATGGGGATGAAGTTCCTGGACCAGAAATGGAAAATGCTTGGAATGCATTAGCCAACAACGAGAAATGGAGTGACAACCTAAGGATCGCCTTGCAGTTCCTGATCAGCCTGTGCGGGGTCAGCAGCGACACGGTACTCTTGCCCTACGTAAGTGTGTCCCGGGTGTTCTCAGTGGCGCTTCCACGTGCACGTTGCGAGTTAGAGCGAGCTCTCGGATCCAGAGTTGTCCACTTTCGCTGGCCGTAGTCATCTCCTTGTCCACATGCTGCCTTCCACCTCCACGATGCAGGCAATCCGTGACGGTGACTACTGGCCTCCCCTCAACCTGGGGACACAGACGCCTATGAATTAAGAGTCAACATTTTTCTAACAGTTACAAACATTAGTGCCAGTTTCTAAGAGACCATAGGTAAAGCTTTTTATCATTGCTAATAAAGATGTTTTTATATATACATTCTAATGTTTTTGAGGTAGGAAAAAAAAGAGAATCCTGGTTTTTCTTTACAAACTCAGGTGATCAGAGGAAGGAAAGCAAGGATGTCTGATGTTTACTGCTTGTGTTTGAAGTTGGTAGGATGCACACAGCGCAGCATTTTGAAACATGAGCTTCCTTGGCATTTGCGTGCTGGTGGTGTTTGTGAGAGTGTGCCTTCCTTCCTGCTGCTCTGAGCCACACAGGCCTCCGTGCACCACCACGTGAGCCTCAGGTTGGACTGTGAGACCTCCAGTAAGGCAAAGCATTAATTCAGAGTTATTTTTAACATCTAAACTTTAAAAACAGCTAAATCTCATTTGTTTGTAAGGGAAAAGAAGATAAAAAGACTGGATTCCTTCTTAAACAAAAATAGCTAGCGGTTTTTCCCAGGGCTTATAGCAACAAAATTCTTTCTGAAGATAAGACCTTTGATGGCAAGTTTTCAGCACAGACTGAATCATTGTGCCCCAAGGGTACATACTTTAAATTAGACTATTAGAGAAGGTAGGGCTTCTACAACACACTCCTGTCAGAATTGCCTGTGTAGCAAGGTAAAAAAAAAATTTTGGGTTTTGGTTTGTTCTGGGAGGGTAGAGTGGAGACAGGGTCTTGCTATGTAGTTCAGAATGGCCTTGAACTCACTGTGTAGCCCAGGTTGGGTTTGAGCTTGTGGTGATCCTCTTGCCTCAGCCTCCCCAGTGCTGGGACTACAGGTATGCACCATCACAGCCAGCAGCAAGGTGAATATTAATCCACGTACCTTCATCATCCTAGGACAGCACAAGATCAACTATTGGGACACTGTTCCTGGCTGATAACACGTTATCCAAATGCAAGCGTTTTAAGGCCCAGCATGTTCATGGGTGCTGGCAAACATCTTGTTTATTAATTTTCTTCCACTCAGATTAAAAAGGTGGCAGTATACTTATGCCGTAATAACACCATTCAAACCATGGAAGAGCTTCTCTTTGAGCTTCAGCAGACCGAGCCAGTGAACCCCATAGTCCAGCACTGTGACAACCCACCTTTCTACCGCTTCACGGCTAGCAGCAAGGCCTCTGCGGCAGCTTCCGGTACGCACCAAGGTGACTGGGCACACACCTTGCAACAGGTCTCTGGGTTTCCTTTATGTGGAGCACTGAAAGGGTATGAGGATGTGTCTGTTCTGTTTTTAGTTCCTGGGGATATGTTCATTTGAAAATGGCTTGAGAATAGCTTAGACTCTATGGGCATTGTCGGGTTAGTGACGTGATTATAAGCACGACCAAGAACTAAGGGCCGTGTACCCCCCACAGTGGAACTTTTTACTTCTGGCTGACCCCAAGCCGATGCTGCAGCCCCTTAGGAATCATGTCTGCCCTCCTCCTTGTGTCTATGGCAGTCCCTTGATTAACGTTCTGCTAGGATGTATTCACATACATCCATAATCTGAAAATCTGAAATCCAAAATATTCCAGAATCTGAAACTTCTTGAGCACTGACGTGGTGCCAGAAGTGTGATGCTTCAACGTACGCAAACTTGGTCTCACGTATAAAATTATTGAAAATTACTTTTAGCCTGTGTTTATAAGGTATATTTGAAACAAACCATTTTCTTATTTAGATTTCAATACTCTCTCCAAGGTACTTCATGTGTATGCAAATATTCCAAAATCCAGAAACCATCCACAACCTGAAACAGTTCCGGTCCCTAGCATTGTGGGGAAGGGGTACTTGCCCCAGGGCTGTATTATCACTTTCAATAAATTAGTGTCATCCCATGAAATGCACACTACCCTTCGCAATGCCTTAAAGCCAGCCTCACTCCCACTTAACTGAAACGGTAACTGCCTTTAAATTCTTCTTCTCCTGTGATCTCTCATGCCTTCTTTTTACCCTATTACTGCCTGCCAGAGCAGGGTGCTTACAGAAAAGCACTAGTCTACAGATCAGAAGCTTTGGATAGTTGGTCGTGCTTCACTAGCATTAGTTTAACTTCTAGTGCAAAGCTACCAAAAATGCTAAAGCAGCTACGGCAGGGCTGGCCACGATAAATACGCTCATTACCTAAGTGGCCGTGCAGTAAAGGTTTCAAGAATGCTGTAGTCTCGCTTTATAATGGAGTGAAGGCATTTGGTCTGACTGTAACAGATGTCTAGAATTCTCTTGTTTCAGCAATGTCAGCTTAGAAGGTCATAGGGAATGTTGGAGATTATGCAAAAGATACGAGGAAATTTTTCAAACAGCAGACTTTACAGGCAGCCCTTCCCTACAATTTCTTGAGACTTAACCCTGACCCCTCTGTAACCATCTTCTGCTAAGTACCTCTGATCCCTTCCACAGGAACCACCTCCAGCAGCAATACAGTGGTTGCCGGCCAAGACAGTTTCCCAGATGCCGAAGAGAACAAGATGTTAAAAGAATCTGATGAAAGGTCGGTGCACGAAGTCTGCTTAATATCTTGTGTAACTTTCAGCAGTACTGTGTACAAAAGCATCAACACAAGTTTGTGAGGTTTCCAGAGCTAAAGTACACACTCACTGAAATCCTTCTTTGTGAGAAAATGCACTGACTTTCCAACTCTGCCCTGTATATCCCTAAAGTTATCAGTATTTTTCTGTACAAAGTCAGAGAAGAGAAAGACAAAGAGGGCTTCTTTTATGGTGCCTGAATCCCACTTGCCCCAGAGCTTCAACAAGAAAAAGAATAATTATTTTGCTAGTGGGCACAAACTCTCTGGAACTAGAAGGGAGTTGTCATGTGAAATGTTCAAATCTGATTATTGAGTACTTTCTTAAACAGTAACTGTCCTCAGGTAAGTTCTATGAAACATTGTGTTCTGTTACTCTAAAGAAATACCTGACACTGTCTAACTTGCAGGGAGAATCAGTTATTTGTCTGACATTTTTGGAGACCGGAAATCCAAAATATGTGGTCTGGGAAAGCAGCAGCTGCCCCTACTCCAAGCTGAATTCACACCATAGTAGGAACATGTATGTCTCTGTGTCTGTCTGCTCTCTCTGTCTTCTTACAAAGCTACCAAGATTCAATCATGGAGCTTCACCCTAATGACCTTGTCTAACCCAGTCACTTTCCAAAGGCCCTGCCCCTAAGCATAAGAGTGGGATTAAGGTTCCACCCTGTAATACCACTCACATAGGATTTAGGGGATTAAACTCCTGCATGAATTGGGGAATCAACCACACTCAAACCACCGTGATCTCATTTCTTTCTCATTTTGCTTTTGCCTTGCCATGTCCCTGTTCACCAGGAAGACCACCGACTGCCGCTTTCAGCCTCTTTTCCCTCCACACTTTCTCTACTGGGACACTTCCCCCACCCGTGTCCTTGTCTTCTCATTGTCTCTGAACTACACATAAGTAAACAAAATCTGAATCCCTCTTTCCTGCAGTTCATTATGAAGATTGGAGACCTAGAGCAGGAGTGAAAAACAGGAGACTCAGATTAAAAACTAATTAGGATGATCCTCTTTCAATTTATCATTTTATAGTGAAAAATAATAAGCCTTTTCGCTTGAGCAATTAGTAACAAAGATGAGATGCTGTCCAGTTCGTGTGGAGAAAATGTAATGAATCAAACGATGAAAACAATTCATTTAGCCAAAAGTGCCCAGGATGCTTCCCAGTTGTTCTCAGGGTTTTCTCCTGAGCCCCAAACACAGTAGGGCTGAAGTGTAGGGTTCCCTGACAGTAGAGCCACTGCCTTCCGAGTTAACTCTGACCTAACCCTGAGGACCCTAGACAAAAACACAAGAAAAATACAGCAAATTTTATAACTTTCACTAGGTTTTCTTTTAAAAAAAACAGGTAATTCATTAGAATTACTAATAGAAAGGCTCCTTGAACTCTGAAGATTTAGGAAAATGAGTACATATTTTTATGAAATAGGATTTATCTGAATGCTTCAGGTATGCAAAAATGGTCTTCATTAATATTTTAATGCAACCACTACCCTTAATAAAGCCAATCTTACAAATCTGTGGTTTCATGAATGGCGTTTTTATAGGCAGCTGTGATAGTTTGGATCTAGAATGACACCCAGTGCTCATGGGTTGTAGGCTGGGTCCCTGCACAGCAGGGATTGTGAGGGCTTTCCTTCTGTCAGCGGACTGATCCTTTCTGAGATCAGACCTTGAGCACTGTATTGGGAGGTGAGGGAAACTGGGCGGGGCTTGTTGAAGGCCTTGGGCACAAGCATGGGTGCTATACCTTGTTCCCGCCCTGTCCTGGGTTCTCACTTTCTCGCTCTCTGCTTCCTGACTGCCTTGAGGTGAATAGCTGTCTTCTGCCATGCCCGCCAGAAGACCTAAAGTAATACAGCCAGCTAAGCAGGAATTGAAATTTATTTTATCACCCTGTCGTGACAGGGGTAGAGCATAGAGAACATGTATCTGAATTGGTGGAGTTCGGTAGGTTGGTTCGTCTGATGAGTTTTTGGTGCTGGGATTGACCTCGGGGTCTTCTGCATCCTGAGTGTACGCCATCACTGAGTCATACCCCAGTCCCAGCTGATCATGCCAATACGCATCCGTGTACATTAATATACTATCAATACAGTCCCTGAGCGCTAATATGAACTATATCAGCAAGGTAAAACTTAAGCAAACATTTTTTCTTTCTATTTTTGCCTTTATCAGGCTATTTTCATGATTTATTTCTTGAGATATCACCCTTTCATGTCAAAAGATTATTGACTTAATCCTTGAAATTCCTCTAGGACCCAAGCCCAAAATTAGTTCCTTCAACCTAAAAACCAAAGGATAATAACAGATTTTACTCTAGGGAGTCATTTTTTTGCTTTTTCTTTGCCAACTATACACTCTGCTAGACATGGTTTCAACCTTCCTCGGAACAAAAACAATCTAGAAGATTCTGCTCCCCCTTCATCTCAGCCTCATATACTCTGTCAAAGACTCCTTTAGATCTGCCTCAAAAAAGGAAAAAGGAAGAACTGCCGTCTCCTCTCCAGTGCTTCCACACCAGGCCCCCATAGCACCATTTCAAACCCTGAAAGCTGTGTGCCATAGTTCATCAGTCCCCGGCAGTGGTAGGCAGCTGTCCCCCTGATGGGGACCTCAGATAGGATATTGACTCACCCGACTTTTGTCCCTAAATAATGCCTGGGCTCAGCATACACTGTGTCTAAATTACATTTATCAGCACAAATATGATTAAGGAACTTCACAAAATAACATGTGTGTCATTTCTCTAATTTAATAAGTATCAGTCTGTTTTGTGGCCTGATTTGGATGAAACTAAACAGATACCCTAGATAGTCCATTATGTGGCTTCACACAGTAATAGCCCAAAAGACAGTGAAGAATGTTTGAAGTTATTGGGGACTTTATGACAATGGGTAAGGGCTGCAAATACCTACGAAGTGGAGAAAAGCAAAGTCTGTTGTGTTTCTATAATCCAGCAGTTCCAACTTACTCATGCAGTGTTTTGAGGTTTTACACCTAGGACAATGCAGGCGTCTGAGTGCCACATGAGAATGTTTTCCTGAAATCTTACTCTTTGTCCACATGCTAGTGATAGCTATACCCTGCATCTTCCCAAGTTCCAGAAATAAAGTGTTGATATGTTTTTAATGAGATCGGTTCACCCAGTCAGGCATGGAGGGGCATACCTATTTGAGCTTGACTTCTTTGGTATTTTTAGATAACCTTATATAATGTCCAGGAAGGAGAGAATGTCACACCATCCCATTGCTCTGTTCCAGGTGATCCTAAACCCAGTGTCTGTAAAAGAACTAAAGAAGCAGTTTAAAATAAAAGCAGACAGGTTATTTGAAAGTGGGGAAAGAGATCGCGGCCTGCGCATGGGCTTGCTCACACAGGGAGAGAGTATTCCAGGGGAAGTACTCAGGGATCTCCAGTCTGCTGCGCCTTTTATTGGATTCCTTCTCCCTGTGAAGGCTCCTGGAGTCTGACTGGCTGTGTTTGCTCCGCCCTTGGGTTTCTTCTGATCATGTGGCGTTTCCTGTTGTTCAGTGGAGGCTGATTATGGGTGGGGGTTAGGGGAGAGGTAGTTTAGGGTTAAGGGTGAAGTAAAGGGGCTTATTTTAATCGCACTACCTGGGGCCTTCCTGAACTTAGTTTCTCTGCCTTTGTCTTTCTGGCTGCTTGAGCCTAGTGTGCAGAGGCGGAGGCCGCCTCTAAGCTGCCTTACTTCACTTAATGGAGTTTAAGGAGCCCTTCACCCTACCTTTTCCCTACCTGCAGGCCCTCCTGTAGCTGCATGTAGTTCTTTTCCTCAACTGTATACTTAGTGGGTAAGGCCTGCTGTGTATCACTGGACGTAAACTAAATACAGAATTCCATTTCGGCCCAGGGTGTGGCTCAGTGCTAAGAGCGCCTGCCTGCCGTGAGTGAGACCCTGGGTTCTACCCCAGCGCTGCCGAAATACCAAACAAGCAAACATTTGCGCACCGTTTCCCTTGGCTCCCCACACCAAGCCCATGAAATAAAAGATGAAGTATCATTACTACTCCATTTTGGCAGCTGTGGAAACAGGGCTCCCAGTGAGATTAAAAGTCCTGGTCACTATCATGGAGCTAGTGAATTAAAGCTCAGTCTTTTTTATTTGAACACATTTTAATTATTCATTGACACACAGTAATCATATGTGCATACAGGGTACAGTGTACTGTTTCAATATATATACACACTGTGTGGCGATCAGGCTGGGCAGCCAGCCACACCCATCACCTCAGATTTAAGAACTTACCCGTAAAATCATGTTTCTGCCCCTTCAGAGAAAGGATGACTCCAAAACTGTCCCCGTGCTGCCACCTATTTACCTGTAGTTGACACTAGACAGATGTATGACTTCAGCCTCAGTTTCCTCATTTGTAAAGCAAATAATACTCATCTCCAAAGTAAGCTAGATAATGTGTGGGAAGTTAGTGTCCATCAACTTTTTTTTTTAATAAGCCACTAGAGAGGAGAAACCAAAGAAGAGCTTCTCTGATCATATGATAATGTCATAACTGTGACCTTTTCCTGGACATTCTCACACTGTGTTTTGGGAAACCTTAAAGTAGGTGTAACCCAAGATGTGTGATAAAACCATTTTGTTTATTTCTGATTCTTCCCATCTTCACTTGCTCAGTAATTCAGCAGGTATCACTGAATGCCTGCTTGTTACCATGCTCCGTAAGTAATGAGACCACATTATTCAACATCTTGCCCGTTTCTTTCCAAAACATGTTTTCCCATGTTTTTTTTTAAATTCCATTAAAATGTTAGCCTTAAAATTGTTATCTTTTCAACTTTGGACTTTTCAGTGCCATCAAGACAGGGTCTGGCCCTCTCAAGGGAAAAGGAAATGTTTGCAGTGCAATTGTTACAGTCTTCCTAAAAGCACCATCATGAGAAGTAGCTATTGAAAAATCAGTGCTAAGTAATAGTATCTACTTATGAGCACCAGCATGCCTAAATGCGTGTTGCTATTTCCTGATGGTTATTCTTATATTTGAAGGTTCAGTAATGTTATCAGAGCCCACACCCGCCTAGAGTCAAGATACAGCAATAGCTCTGGAGGATCCTATGACGAGGATAAAAGTAAGTATCAGTGGGCCATGGCTGGCAAACAGAACTGAGATAGCTGGGATTGGAAGGTGGACACTCTGATTTCCTTAATCTGATTACAAAAAGGCCCCATAAATATTAAGTAATCATTTTATTCAGCTGTGCAGTTGGACGCAGTCTCCATAATTAACAAAAAAAAAAAAATCCAGAGTAGACAGATCAGAATTATAAAAATTCAAACTACTACCCAACCCCATATTTTCATATGCTTGGCCTTTTCCCCTGGTGATGCAGAGTTGAGGACAGGCTAAGAAGAAATTATCCCAATAGAAAGCAATTGTTACATGTAGTTGTTCAGACCACCTTGAGAGTGGACTGAAGTTGGAAGCTTGGTGAGTGGACTCACCTGGTATGGGATCTGAGTTCACAGTGAATCTCTCAGGGCCTTAGCACTAACTGAGAATATCACATTTAAGCCACCTTCATCCTTTTTAGCACATTTTTGCTGATTGAGTATGTACCTGACAATATCGAATCATAGTATATCATTTCCTAGCAGAAATCTTATGATTTTTAAAAATTCTTTAATAGTCTTATATTTTTGTTCTCTTTTAAAGTTTTATTAAATAACAGTTCATTGCTTTCGGTGTGCATTTTGCAGTTAACTGATCCTGGACAGCCATCCAAGAAGTTAATTTGCTGCATATGAGTAATTCACAAGAATTAGAACCAAGATGAGTCAGTGGTACTCTGCTTAAATTTTTTTCTGTGCTAAAGTGGTTGTGAGCAATCTTTCATGGCGTAGAACCATAACGGCGAACCTTTTAGAGATGAGGGCCCAAACTGCACCTCAGAATCCACTTACTTATCACAAACTGCTGACACTGCAATTAAACCTAAATGCTGAGGTTTTAATTTAGAAAAAGCAACTCATACATTAACATCTTTTGCCTTAAAAGAAAAGCACAGTAACATGCGTGCCATAGGTTCACCCCTACTGGCGTAGGATGATGCTGGTGAGTCAGGAAGACCGGTGGCACTATCTCATCTACAATCGTGACCATGTAGCGACCTGCTGGTGAGAGCCGCACTCCATAAACAATGGAGACCGTTCTGCACACCTTCAGTGTCGCGTAGGCGTACCATCAGGGGTTGTGGAAATACACTCTGTGATGGTCACACCTCACCACCCAAGAACACATTTCTGCTGCCTTTCAAAAGTGCAATCAAGAGAAACTATACTTGGAGAGAAACTCTAAAGATAATGTGATACATCTTTCCTCTTAATACATGAAACCTATCTCAGAATTAAACCAGCTTGTCTAAAAATCAGGCACCTGAATGGTACTGCCCAGTCCCCAGTGGAAGTGCTTGTCTTAAATGCCAAGGGCCTATATTGAAAGCACTACAGGAAGTAATTCCAGGAAACTTGTCTTGCGCTTACCTGAAAGATACTGGTGATGAAGTCTATTCACTTATCAAATATTTATTGATCTCTTACTGCCTGCCAGACACTATTGGAAGTACAGGGGTACAAAACAGACAAAGAAGTCCCCACTGTGCAGGAATAGGTGTTAGACTGAGCTGACCCTTGAGGGAGGAAATCTGAGGCAGGGTGAAGGGTAGGGGTGGACTTACACAGAGCAGTCAGGGGAATCCGCTGTTAGGAGGTGGTGTTTGGGCAGAGAACTGAATAAAATCAAAAGGTGTGTGAGGAACAACATTTCAGCCATGGGGAGCCATCCCTGTGAAGGTCCTAAGTCCAGACAGCAGCCGGCCTGGTCGCAGAACACAAGAAAACCGGGGTGACCGGGGTAGATCTTGCAAAGTCATAAGGTCACAGTGTAGATGTGGGGTTTCATTTTCAGTGTAAAGGGGGGCCACTGGTGATTGCTGAACAGTCGCCAGGAAGGTGTCACCGCAGTTATTTTAAAAGACTCGCTCAGGCTGCGCTGTGGAACAGAGCACAAAGGGACAAGGGTGGACGTAGGGAGACAGGAGGGACTGCGGCGGGGTGGGGCATAGACTCGAGGAGCAGTGGGGCAGAGGGGCTGGGGAGAGTGGCCAAAGCTGGAGATGCTTTGAAGGCACAAATATTCGCAATTTGTGAATAATAATTAACTTCTGTTTCCCCTTGATAAAATAGGGTGATAATAGGTTCCTATTTTTGGACTTTTAGTACATGTATGTGTTGACCAATGCCTGACACAGCAAGCCCTCTATGACTTCCTAGCGCTGTTACTTGTAGTGTTTATTACTATTGTCATGATAGTACATTGGATTGGGATGTGACCGAGAAGTCCGGGGTGACTCTAAGGCTCTCACCCTAAGGAAACTGGAAATAAGGCATTTCAACATGATGGAGAAGCAGTTTTCATGGTGGTAGAAATTCACATAACATTTTCTTTTTATGTGTATTTTTCTTTGCTCTATAATGAATAACTATAAATTAGTTACACAAGTAATAACTAGTCAAGTAATTACCTAATGAAGGAATTCCAAGCTACTCCATCATGTAATTCATATTCACCAAATTGAGCAATTAGAAAGTTATTTTTATAAGCATGCATTTGTAAGATTCTTTCTAAAAACACTTAAGTAGGGAAAATAAAAATCTCCTCCAAAAAGTAAACCATCCTTATTTTTCTCACACAACAGATGACCCCATCTCGCCCTACACAGGCTGGTTGTTGACTATTACAGAGACCAAACAGCCACAACCCTTACCAATGCCCTGTACTGGAGGATGCTGGGCCCCCCTGGTTGACTATCTGCCAGAGACCATCACACCCCGGGGGCCACTCCACAGGTGAGCAGCTGTGTGGGGTGGGTGCCAGCTTAGCTTTGACAAGACTTTTATATGACAAAAGGGAAACCTGTTCCAGGTCTCGCCAAATGAAATGACCTAAGCTAGTAGAACCGTGCCTGACTTGAGTGGCAGCTCCCAGCATATTAGCAGTTTGGTCAACTGTTAACCAATGTACAGAGCTGTCTGGTGGCCCTTTGAATTTTTCTTTGACATACTCTTCATATGCATGTGTGTCTGTGATGGGTTTTAGATGGTACATGACGTGAAGAAAGAGACTTGTCTTCAGTGACCTTCATCCTTCAGCTCTTAGTATCTTGTGGCCACTGGGCTGACTATTATGTAATGAGCTCAACTGATGTTTCCTCCTGTGTCTCTCTGTGCTGTCAGACATTAAACTCTGTTTCTGTGGTGTAAGTCTGAACATAATTCTTCAGTAAGCCTTAACAGTTGCATTTAGCTGTGACTCCATGATCTATTGCTGGGTTCCTGTCCTCATCAGAAGTTGCATTAGTTTTATAATCTCGTTGATAGGTGCAATATTGCTGTGATCTTCATGACAGAGATGGTGGTAGATCATAGCGTAAGAGAAGACTGGGCTCTTCATCTACCCTTGTTACTTCATGCTGTCTTCTTAGGTAAGACCAAGTCTAAGTGGAATTTGAGCCCACAAAGGCAGAAATGATGAGTTAATTCATAAGATGTCCTTTTACATTTCCTTTCCATTTAACATTGCTATCAGTGGGCCTTGTCTCTGAAATCCTTAATCTCTTCCACTATTAGTTGACTTCTGGTGATCTCTACTCTACAGAACTTCATTTGATTAGTCATTGTTTGAAATCATATTTCTATAGTATTATAAATAATATTAATGATATAAGTATCTCTAAAGATAGCCAAGTTAAGATGGGCTGTTTTGAGGATCTTTGACTGAGAAAATAATTTTAAAGCCCTACAACGTGGTCAGTGCAGAAAGCAATATGGAGCGCAGTTCTCAGTTTCAGATTCTCAAACTGTGCAGCAAATGTGGGAAGAGAAGCCAGGTGGAGGACCAGTCAGAGGGAGGCGAGTTATAATTCTTCAGTAACAAGGAGATCCGGGGACAAGAACATCACGGGAAGAAGGAATATGAGCCACATGAAATAGTATGGAAAGGTCAAGAGAAGTCACTATAAGCATTTCGTGAGAACTCTTTATTTAAGAAATAAAGCATTTTATTTTCCTGAGCCCAACTTCTTTATGTTGGTAACCCAAACAATATCAAAGGAAACTAAACATTCTTTCAACATGTTCCTCCTGGGTATCTTGGAATCTTTATCGTCCATGGAATCTAACTCAGCTTAACATTTGTTTATACTCAGAGATTCCACCGTTTTGTTCCAGGTTTGGACCATTACCGGCCTGAAGTCTTTGAACACAGCAAAAAGCTGCTCCTTCACCTCCTGATTGCCCTGTCTCGCAACAGCAGCTTTCACACCATCGCCTCCGTACTCTTGCAGACCCGGGAGATGAGTGAAGCTAAGACTCTTACCGTGCAGCCAGCTTACCAACCGGAATATCTCTACACAGGTAACAAGAGAAGAGGCAGCAGGCATCCTGGGACAGACTCCCAGGTGGGACGATGACTGGGGGTGTCAGTGGAACCCAAGTTAACCTCTGTCATGCTTTCCAAGGGATGAAGTAATAGCACAGTAAACATGTACCATTTCATTTGACGCGAACTTGCTTCTAAACAGCCTTTTCAACCACTGGCTATTTTCAAATATATTTTTTCCTTGTTATAATTGTTGTCATATTAGTGCACTAAAACTGAGATTTTCACTGGTGAAGATCATTGGTCCAGAACACTGCAGAATGAGAGAGCAAGAGACAGTGATCCAGGCTCCTCTGCCAGAGAGCAGGCGAGGGCAGGGTGCAGATCGTCGCTCTGCGCCTTCTAGTTCCCCTGAAGGCATTTTCACTTTATTGAATGATTGACTGTTTTCTCCCGAACACCATTTAATGGGAGCCTGTTAAAAATATTAATGTTTTAAAACCAAAAATTTCTTCTTAGGAGTGGGGACAGAAGGCACTGGATAAGTTAAAGAAATCACTGTGCATGTCAAGCTATAGAAAGTGGCCATTAGATTTTCCATCATAGAAGTCATTGCTATAGCTTCTCACATAAACTTTCTTAAAAGGGTAGCTCATGTGATTTTCATTTAGAATAATAACTTTTGAACTACCCTTTTCTAATTTATTTTTTTATTTTTTATTTTGAGACAGGACCTTGTTAAAAGTCACTAAGTTGTCCCGACTGGGCTCAAAATTGTGATCCTCCTACCTCAGCCTCCCAGAGTGCTAGGATTACAGGCGTGTACCACCATACCCAGCTAATGTTTGAAATATTTTAAAGTGATGGTGACTATTACCAACTCACAGGGTTACTTTTTTAATCTAATCATTTTACACATTACATTGGCACTAGACATGGTACAACACTTCATGTGTCGCCAGGTACTTTATTACATTGAAAAGGGTATACCTTGTATTTATTGCTTCTGCTCAGTACTGTCTTGTCCTTTAACAGAGGTTAACTTTTTTTTGGAAACAAATACGAAGTCAGCATTCACTCTGACACATAAAGCCCAACTGACCTCAGGTGAAGCTCTTTATTTTGAGCTACACTTAACTGAAAATAACTATCAGTAGCCTTTGACAAATACAGAACTCTACAGTAGATGACTTTGAAGAGTTTTAATTGGTTGTTTGGGGTTTTTTGTTTTTGTGAGGTTTTGTTTTGTTTTGTTTTGAGACAGGGCCTCACTATATAGTTCAGGCAGATTTGAATTCACTATGTACCCCAGATTGTCCTCAAACTTGTGGTGATCCTCCTGCCTCAGCCTCCCAAGTCCTGAGATTACAGGCATACGCTACCGTGCCCTGCTTTCTTTGTTTTGTTTTGAATTCTAGTTGTTTGAACTCCTGAGAATATGGTTGTAGATTTAGGCTGAGAAAATCTCAACTTGTGTCTCTCTGAGTATATTGGTTTTGCATTTTTTATACCACTGGTGTACTAGAAAATGATTTAGAGCACAGATTTACCCCCCAAATGTACAATGTCCATAGACAAGACAAACAGCAGCTAAAATTGTTGAATCTGTTGCACACTGGAATAGATTTATGGATGGTGGAAAATGTCCCCTCTTTGTAAACAATTATTGAACATTTGGTTTCAACTGTAGATGTTTTAAAACACACATGATAAACCTGTGTGGGGAAGATTATTGTTCCCACATTAGAATAGGAAGCTCAGGCACAAAGAATTACAAAGACTCTGAAATTACACAGTAAGCAGCAGAGAAGCTATTCTAACCCAGGGTTCCTTGCTCCTAATTCGACACGTCTGTCAGATGCACCAGCACTGTGCACTTCTTATGATTACTGAAAAGAAGCAAGGTGGTCATCTGTGTAGGTTTTCACGCACACAGTGTAGTCAAAGATGTAGAATGTTAACAATATACAGTATGTAATGAAAAAAATAGTATTTGCTTGTACCATTTCTTTGAATAGCATTCAGTAGAATCAATTAAAATATACTACAATGGGGCTGGACATACCACTCAGCCGTAGAGCTCCCTGAACAAAAAGACCCTGTGTTCAGTTCATATATGTGTGTGTGATACATTATGTTTTATACATGTATTTTACATATATCTTACGTATGCATGCATGTTTATGTGTATATATACACATACATGCATAATATTTAAACTTCTAGGCACATTTAGTCAAAAACATCAAATACAACTTTCTCATCAGTCATTAAGTAGGTGGTGTTTTCAAAACAAGTACTCTAGCCGGGCATGGTGGCTCACACCTATAATCCCAGTACTTAAGAGGCAGAAGCAGGAGGATCGCTATTAGTTTGAGGCCAGTGTGAGCTACATAGTGAGTTCAAGGACAGCCCAAACTACGCGACACTGTGTCTCAAAAAAAAAAAAAAAAAAATGAGAACTCTAATCCTCAAGAGTAACTGGCTAGCCAAAAAAAAAAAGAGTAACTGGCTACCTATAGTTAGTGGTTGACCCGTCATAGGGAACTATCTATGGCTTGGGCTGGCCTATGTATGCATGGAATACACACATACCTCTCTTATATGAAAGCATCAACTAAAGCCAAGAGAGCAAAATAGCTACTCACTGTCCCAGACACTGGTTTATCCTGCAGTGCAACTGACTCCACAAGCAAAGAAAACCTATCAGTCTTGCTTAAATTAATCATTACAATAGTCCAAATCTAGTGTTTTTTCCCCGAAATGTTGTGTGTTCATCTCCAAGCCACATTAAGCACGCTGACAACCACCCGACCTAGCACATGCCGTGTGAACCTCTCCTCCTCCCTGCAGGCGGGTTTGACTTCCTGAGAGAGGACCAGTCCTCCCCAGTGCCAGACTCGGGGCTGAGCTCCAGTTCCACTTCCTCCAGTATCAGCCTGGGAGGCAGCAGTGGGAACCTCCCGCAGATGACCCAGGAGGTGGAAGATGCAGACACAACCGCCGAGACGGATGAGAAGGCCAACAAGCTCATTGAGTTTCTCACAACCAGGTAATGAAGGTCAGAAGTCACGGTGCTGCTTTTGAAAAAAATGCCTACATTACAGCCACGTGGATGGCGCAGTGATCCTGGAGTTCTAACAGATTCCTGTTTTCTAAATTGCAACTGCTGGGGGTCCATGTCTCAGATCCCACAGATGTGGTGGTTGGTGGGCAGGGAAAGGCTGGGTGAAGTGATGTAGCAGAGGGAGGCACTAGCACCCTGCCACGAGTGTGACTTTCTTCATGCATTAGAGCTGCCGGGCTTTGGGAGTTCTGAGCCTTGGTAGAGAGCTTCACTCTGGAAACCAAGGATATTAGTCACAGTCAACCCAGGAGCGGCTGCTATGGGGACCATTGTCTGTTCAAAGAGCCAGTTGTAATTGAGAGTCAGACACCAGAATAGTAGGAAACTAGATGAAAATACCCCTATGGAAAGGAATGTCAAACTAATCATACCTCAGAATCAAGGAAATCCACAAACCTTCCTGTCTTTTCAAGTCTTCTAGTTCTAATGAACCATTCTGCTGTTAAGGCTTCAGAATTTTTAGCACCCTGAGACCCATCATTTGTAAAAAGCATGCTTACCTGGAGGTTTGCTTTCCTTTTTCAGTGAATTAAGTCCTGGAAATTTAGTCTGCATACATGTTACACAGTATCTTGCACGATCTTTCTTCTTTAACTGATGCATCATTGAATTCAAACAGTGTAAAAGGAGCATTTTCCTTCCTCCATCAGTAATTCAGATTATTCTGTGGCACTCCCAGCTGAACGTGGGTTTCCCATCCAGGAAACTTAGGGAGAGAGCTGACAGTGTCCGAGCGTGGGCCGTGTGCCCATAGGCGGTGCTGCGGAGACCTAGATGTTTGTAGAAAAGGCAGACTGACCATCTAATGGCACGTGTTGGGGAGGGCTGTTCTCAGAAATTCTCTCACCTGCCTGCCTCTCATTCTTACTGCTGAAAACCAAGTAGACCAGAGAAGTCATAATGTCAGTTTCATTCCATGGTGTTTGGTAACTTAAGGGTGTGATCCTGATAGAATCCTCACGTGTACAGATGCTAAGGTGTGATGGTGAGTGTGTGTCTAAATACCTATTTTATTTAACATTTTCTATCACTTACTTAACACAGACAGTAAAGCACCTCCAATATGACCAACACTGGTGAAAAAGAAGATTTTATTTTTTTAAATAAATTTAACTTGAAATGGAAAAAAGTATGTCTCCATAAATTAGCTAGGTGTGTTTTGAGTATGCTCTAAAGCTTTATAAGACTGAAGTATATCCCCAGAATAATTCACCATATATTAATATATATTACCCTCTGAGTCAGAACTTCATATTCGGCTTTTAAAATGTGAAACAACAACTATATTTTTCACATTTCATGTGTTTTGTTTAAGGGCATTTGGTCCACTTTGGTGCCATGAAGACATCACACCCAAAAATCAAAATTCAAAGAGTGCTGAACAACTGACTAATTTTCTACGTCATGTTGTATCTGTGTTTAAAGATTCCAAATCAGGTATTTATCCCATTTGTTTTCCTCCTTTTCAGCATTTTTTAATGGTGCTCTCTCCATTATGATAATACATCCTTTTGCATGTCTGTATATGGGTTCATATATTTACACTTCGAAGATACCAATGGATAAAGCAATAACCACTGTTGAGACCACATCACCTTGTCTATAGATTAGTTGTGATTATACTATTTTTTAATGCTAATTGGTGTCTGTTTGTTAATATGTTTTTGTACTTTTATTTTTTTTTTAATTAAAAAAAAAATGATAATACATCTTACCATGTGGTCCTGACACAAAAGACCTACAGTATAAGTATATTCACAGGAGAGGTTTGATGCTTATTTCAAAGGCTGCCAAACAGAATGATAGTGAATGATAGTGTTGGTAATATTTGCACTGTGCTACCAACGAATTTCCTCACCCCTGCTTGTTCTAACTTGCTTCTTTTATCTTAGAATTCACTTGTAACCCTGATATTAATTTTACCTAAAGAAATTGCTGAGGCAGAAAGATCACAAATTCAATACCAGCCTAGGCAACTTAGCAAGATTTTGTCTCAAAAATTTAAAAACTAAATAAATAAAGAGCTGGAGATGTAGCTCAGTACAGAGGTCCTGGGTACAATCCCCAGTTTATTATATATATTATATGTATATATACATATTTTATATATATATATATATATATATATATATATACGTGAGACATAAAACTTGCTATCATCAATATTAACAAGAAAAAATGGTCAACGTGTTTAAGTGGATAGTTGGAATAGTTATACTTATTTTAAAAAAGAAAGAGAACTGGGATTGGAAATGTACTTCAGTGGTACAGTGGCTGCCTAGTCTGTGTTACACCCTAGATTCAATCCTCAGAACCTCAAAAAACTTTTTTTAATTAAATAGTTTTGGCTTTAAGATTGTTTGCTATCAAGCTAGGCATGGTGGCACACAGCTGTGATTCCAGCACTCTGAGACACTGACGCAGGAGAACTGCTAGCTCAGGGACAGCCTGGGCAACTTGGCAAGGCCCTGTCTCAAAAATAAAAAAGACCTTTGGGCATAGCTCAGTGCAAAGGCCCTGAGTTCCATCTCCAGACCCACCTCCAAAAAAGAAAAAGTTTAGTAACAATTCCTGTACAGGTGACCATAAAATATTCTGAACATAGAAGGATTCCCATTGTAGACTACAGTAGCATTATAATATTTAAATGTTTGCTGACAATTGAATTCCTTTCAGATCCAACTTGGCCTGGCTGACTTACGTACAACATTTAAACTCATTTCCCAACATAATGTAAACTTGTGTCCACCTGTTTTCTCTCACCAGTTTGGCAATATTAAATCTGGCTCTCTGGCTTTCCCAGCTGCACTCATGGTTAACATATTTCCATTTGAAATATTCTGGATTAGCCCATGTCTCTTTGCATTATCAGAGTTGCCTACTAAAATCCAACAAATACGAAAAACTGAAATGGGAGAGTCCCTCCAGAATTAGGATTGTCACTTCTTCTTATAAGTTTCCCCTGGGAGTTCCTTTGAAATATTAAGACCTCAAAAATCACTTAATAGTTGAACACAGCCCACATGAAGAAATTTAGTATTTATATGTGAGCCATTAATTTGTCTAAAACCTTTGAGGTGTGAAGATAATGAGAAAATGTATGACTTTCTTATGCTGCATCCTTAGTCCACTTAACGTCTAAGTCTTTTTACATCTTGATCAAGCTATTTTTGCTTACTGTTTCCTTGTACATCCTGCTGTCAGCCTGATTTGGCTACATACACGCTGTGTGTTTCTGTGCATGAGTCAGGATAGCATATGTGCCCCATGGTGCACAGGCTTAACATAGTGAAGGATGCTCCCGGATCACATTACAGGTCAGTGTGACTTTCCACAGGGTGCTTTAGGGACCCTGTAGCATGTGGCTCTGCCGCCCACTGGCTCAGGGCTCTCCTGAGCCCTCTGCATCCAGCCCATGGGTGGACGAAGAGAGTGAGGAGAGGGGAACTCAGGATAAGCTGTCAGGCCTTGCTGAATGGGGCATCCGGGGCTCACTCCTGCATTCCCCTGAAACTTGGCCACACCTAGCTGCAAGGAAGACTGGAAAATGAGGGTTCACTGTGTGGCCAGTAAGAAGAAGCCTTTGCCTGTTCCTAGAGGACACTGTCCTAGTGATGGTGGGTTCTTGCCTTAGCTTCATTATGGTTTTAAATAAGATTTGCTTATTACCCAAGGAGCTAACCAGCTCATATAAAGTGGGCTAAGGTGTCAAGTTTAAAGTCACACACATAAAAAAAGAAACACAATTGATTTGCAAGTTGCAAACTGCCTGTAAGGGTTTAATGCTAAATTTGTCATCCTAAATTTCTGAATATGTGCAACTCCATTTTTCCAGCCCGTCTGTTAGCTCTGCAGGGACATTTTCCCAGGAAGTATACTTGTGCCAGGGGTCCAATGGCCAGACCACAGGTACGAGGAGTGACATGAATTATTCCTACACACTTGCTTTCCAGTGACAGCCAAATGTGTCACAGATGCCTCTAGGTCACAGGGAGAGCTAAAGTCACATTTTCATTGGGTCCTGTGGCTCAAGCACAGTAGAAGAGTAGCAAGTGTAGAATTTAATGGCCCTTGTGAAGTCAGGAGCTTTATCTTGCGTTTTTGTTCCTATCAGATCAAATGACTTTCTGATACCTGAGATTACATATATTCACTGGGAGAACAAATACTCAGGTGCAAGTTTAAATTGTAGCTGGAGTGGTGATGCACGCCTATAATCCCAGTACTCGGGAGGCTGAGGCAAGAGGATCCTTGCAAGTTCGAGACCAGCCTGGGCTACAAAGTGAGTTCAAGGCCAGCCTCAACTGTGTAGGAGACCCTATCTCAAAAAGAAAAAAGCTGTAAATTGTGCTATCTTTGCTGTGCATATATTTCAATCTCTGCATATTATAGAACAAAGATGGTTGCAGGCCTTAGTTGTGTTTAGAGTTGACTGGGTCCACTAACTGCTCCTTTCTCTACTTTGAAAATATGGTTCTAACCAACTCTTTTATTTAAAAAGGAGTAAAAAGATTCTGTTTAAAAAGGAGGTACATGGGCCAGGGAAGGAACTCGGCCTGGGGAAGCAACGCCTGAGCGGTCTGTCTCTGTGGAACTCTCTGTTGGCAGGTGAGGCCTGTGGCACAGGAGCAGCCCAGGTCTATGTAAAACTCTCAGTTGGCGGTGAGGCCTGTGTATGTGCTCCACCCTGCTCCTTTGGATAGCAAAGGAGCTCGGCCCAAGGAAGCATGCCCGAGCAGCCCATCTCTGTGGAACTCTCCGTTGGTGGGTGAGGCCTGCTGCGAGGGAGTAGCCCCAGCTCTGTGGTCCTCTGTGTTGGGAAATGAGGCCTGCTCTCCCCTGACCAGCTACCTGAGGATCCCGGAGCTGTGGCCTCTGTCTGGCCACCATCGGATCCACAGCTGAGGCCTGCACACTTTCCATCCATGGCCTTGAGACCCTGGTACTAAAGGCCAGAACTCCCCCATGATCATAGTTATAGTCTGAGCCATGCACCCCAGCAATTGCCTGGGGATCATGGGCCTAGTGGTCCATGGTCTGCTACCATCTTGGGATAAGTTTGATATCCAGGTAAACTAGAGTCCCTAGAGCCCTTCAGTGAGCAGCCTGGGTAGCTTGTAGCTCAGCACTTTTCATCTGACATCCAAAATGACAAGACATAGGAGCAAAATGCAGTCTCAGAACTCAACTCCACCCAGAACAAGTCCAGGAGACACTGACAGGAGAACTTAGAAGCCACATACCTGAAATCTCTGAAATGTTCACATCTGAAGTAAAGAAACAACTCCATCAGGCCATAGAAGAGATCTGATCAGAAATAATCTGTCAGGCAAAAAATGAAATAACAATAATAATGAAAGATATGCTCTGCACATCTAGAAAAGAAACAGATAAAAAAATAGATGAATATAGGCAAGAGATGGAAATGTTATATGAGCAGTTTAGGAATGAATTAGAACACATGAAACAGACTCAAAGAGATTTCCAGGAAATCAAAACTTCCATTGAAAGGTTGCAGAACTGCTTTAATGAAGCTGAAGATAGAATTTCAGATCGTGAAGATGGCATGGCAGCTAACGATCATGAAAGGAAGGATCTCTTAAAAATCAACAAGGATCCAGGAAAAACCAATCCAACAGCTGCAAGATGAAGCAAAGAGAAATAATGTCCAAGTAATAGGAGTCAATAAAACAACAGGAGGCAGCACAAATGACATAAAAAGAATATTTGCAGAAAAAATAGAAAATTTCCCAAGCATGGAAAAAGATTCAGATGTATAGGTAAATGAGGCATATAGAACTCCAACTAGCCATAACCAAAATAAAACCACACCCAGACATGTAATAATCAAGATCACAGATATCCAGCAAAAGAACAGAATATTAAAAGCTGCTAGAGAAAAGAAACAGATCACCTATAAAGGCAAGCCCAGGACTTCCGGGAAGATGGCAACCGGGTAGGCAGCAGAGAGAGAACCTCCCAGAGGATTACCACCTAGACAATGAAATATAGCAATATGAAGACAGAAAGGAGAGAGGTGTGTACCCTGAACCCAAGAAGGATCTGAAATGGGAACTGAAGCCCTAGGAAAGACCAAGCAAAACCTCTCCTGGAGGAAAGGATCGGAGAGCCGCCACAGCACAGTTGAAGGGAGAAGAGACGGAGAAAGAAGAAGCCACTGCTTCAAACACACTCTTGGCCCAAGCCCTCATTCCAGCAGTTGCAGCTTCAGCTTCGGAGACCCATGTTCATGGAATCCTCCCGACTCGGCCAGGGGAGAGCAGAGTTCCAAGAGCTGGTCCAGGTCTGGAGAGGAGAGGGCGCAGCCAGGAAAAGAGGCAATGGTGGTTGGGAACTGTGGTCAAATCCAGTGTGAGGATGAGAGGTTGCAACAGCCAGGAGTCCCCACCCTGTAGCAACCTTCCTAATCAGCACCTGGAGGCAAGGTGGAGCCAGAGCAGCCAGTACACATCCCACCACACCCAGCTCTATGCCTGCCTTGAGGCTGTGGCCTCCTGCCTCTCCACTGTGTGGGCGGCTGCCAGTGGGGAGCAGTGGGGTGCATTGGCAGCGACATCAGAGCCACAGCAACTCCCAGGGATCCAGCCAAGGAACAAACAGGAACTGGAGCACAATAGCAAGAGAGAGCTGCAGATGGAGGTGGATCACACGGCCCCACGCCCTTCTCCAACATCAAGCAGGAAGCATGAACTGAGTTACTGGGCTTCAGCTCCCACCCTGAACGCCCTCTGTGAGCACCTTGAGCCTCGGCAGCCCGCGCAATCAACACTTGTTCCTGACAGCAATGGGACGAGTCCACAGGCTTCAGGACTCACCCCAAAATACTAATACGAGCAACAAAAGTGTCTCCATACTGCTTGCATATATGAACCTTATATGAACCCATGGCGACCGGGTAGGCAGCAGAGAGAGAACCTCCCTGAGGAATGCCACTCAGACATAGGAATATAGCAACATGTGAAGGTCAGAAAGAAAAGAGGTGGATATCCTGAACTTGAGAGGGATCTGAAATGGGAACTGAAACCCTCGGAAAGTCTAAGCAGAACCTCCTCTGGAGGAGGGGATCGCAGATCTGCCATGGCGCAGTCGGAGGGAGTCCAGACGGAGAGGGAGGAGGTCGCTGCTCCAAGCACACCTTTGGCCCATGCCCTCGTTTCGGCATTCACAGCTTCAGCTTCGGAGACCCATTGCCCAGCTGCAAGGGGTGGGGAATGGTAATGCTGGAGATCAGGAGGAGGTGGGAGGAGAAGAAAGGGCCTCTGGCATCAAGGCAACAGGACAGAGCCAAAAGGGTCACAGAGGGCGCCCCGATGGGGGCGCATGCCCCGCGGCTGCTCTGCTGAGGGCCCCACGGCTGCTCCATTGTGGGCCCTGTGGCTGCTCCTCTGCTGCTCCGCAGTGGGCCCGGTGGCTGCTCCTCTGAGGGCCCCGCTCAAGGCACCTCATGGACTGGACCCACCCCCACCCATAGCTCGATGACAGGGTGGAGCCGGGCGGTCCGCTGTGAGCATATGTGCTTTCCCACTTCCAACCATGGTAGTTTGTATACACCCATGTATGTTATAGTATAGTCTGAGGCAGCTATATCTCTTCCCAAGGCGAGAGTCCAAGGATATAGATAAACCCAGGAGTACAGTTATTATCACAGGGAAGATGACTGATTGAGTGGTAGGGCAACGGAGATGAGGGAGGAGAAAAATTGAATGATCAAATAGGCCATCATCTGTGTAACTGAGTAACAAAGGTGAAGGTAACATTATGTAGGACAGCATCCAGAGCTAATTCCCTTCTATGTTCTCTATAATTGTGTATTTCCTTAATCGTTTTTGTATTAACAGAAGTGAAGATAACTTTATATTATACAGCATCCAGTGCAAATTCCCTACTATCTTCTCTATAATTTGGTATTTCCTTTAATGTTTTTGTGTTAACTAATGTGAAGATAACTATATAATACAACATCCAGTGCTAATTCCCTACTATATTCTGTATAACTTTGTATTTTCTGTATTGTTTATGGCTTTTCTGGTTCATATGTCTCCATTCTTTTGTCTTTAAAATAAAATTAAAAAAAAAAAGGCAAGCCCATCAGAATCACAGCAAACTTCTCAACACAAGGCATGCAATTGAGAAGAGCTTGGAGCCATGTATTACAGGTTCTGAGACAAAACATCTTCCAACCCAGACTGATGTATCCTGCAAAACTATCTTTCAAATTCAATGGAGAAATAAAATATTTCCACAGCAAAGAACAACTGAACTTTATGAGTGCCAAACCAACATTACAGAAAGTACTGAAAGATATTCTAGACAGAGATAAAAGAGCCCACAATCTCAAGAACAACAATAGAAAAGAACCCTCAAGCAGAACAAGCAAGTAAACAGATAGCAAAAGTAGGAAACCAACAGCAAGTAAATAGCATGACAAGGATAAGCCAACACATATCAGTTATAACTATTAATGTAAATGGCTGCAATTCACCAGTCAAAAGAAACAGACTGACAGAGTGGATTAAGAAACAAAATCGCACAATATACTGTATACAGGAAACATACTTTACTCAAAAGGAAATCCACGGACTGAAAGTCAAAGGCTGCAAAACAATGCTCCATGTCACAGGTTCCCAGAAAAATGCAGCAGTAGCTATTACGTTTGCAACAACGTAAACTTTACACTGAAAACAATCAAAAGAGATAAAGAAGGTCACTACATACTAGTTAGGGGAAAACTTTTGACAAAGTCCAACATGCATTCATAATAAAAACCCTAGAGAAAATAGGAATAGATGGCCTTTACCTCAATCTGATCAAAGCCATCTTATGACAAACCAACAGCCAACATCATACTAAATGGACAAAAACTAAAAGCTTTCACTTTAAAGTCAGGAACAAGACAAGGATGTCCACTGTCACCACTCCTATTCAACAAAGTTCTGGAAGCATTAGCCAAAGTAATTAGATGAGAGAGAAATAAAATGAATAAGGATAGGAAAGGAAGTAAAATTATCACTATTTGCAGATGTCATGATACTTTATATGGAAGACCCCAAAAACTCCACCAGAAGACTCCCTGAATTAATCAACAAATTCAGTAGTGTAGCTGGATACAAATTCAACACTCAAAAATCAATAACATTCTTATACACAAACAACAGAGAAAAATTAAGGAAACCATACCTCTCACAATCGCATCCAAAAATTGACATATTTAGGAATCAATCTAAGAAAAGAAGTAAAAGATCTATTCAATGAAAACTACAGTACTCTGAAAAAAGAGATTGAATAGGACTTCAGTAAGTGGAAAAATATTACATGCTCATGGATAGGAAGAAACAACATTGTGAAAATGGCCATACTACCAAAATTGTTGTACAGATTCAATGCAATTCCCATTAAAATACCATTAGCATATCTCACAGATCTAGAGAAAACATTCCTTAAATTCATCTGGAACCAAAAGAGACGCAGAATAGCAAAAGCAATCCTGGGCAACACAGACAAGTGGAACCACAACCCCTGACCTGAAATTATACTACAAAGCTATGGTAATAAAATCAAACTGGTACTGGCTAAAAATCAGACCTGAGGATCATTGGAACAGACTGGAAGATTCAGCCACAACCACAAACACACTCAGCCACCTACAACGGGTCCAAACAAGCTCAGTGAAAGATAGCCTCTTTAATAAATCGTGCTAGAAAAACTGGCTTTGCCACTTGCCGAAGACTGAAAATACACCCAAGTCTATCACCATGCACCAAATTCAAGTCAAAATGGATCACAGATCTCAACATTAAAACAGAAACACTAAATCTATTGGAAGAGAAAGTAAGTAAAAGCCTTAGATATAGGAGTAGGCAGAGAGTTCATGAACAAAAACCAAACTGCATGAGAAATACTTCAAAGAATCAACAACTGGGACCTCATCTTACTGAAAAGTCTTTGTACATCTAAAGAAATCACTAGCAGAGTAAAAAGAAAACCCACAAATTGGGAAAAAAAAATCTTAGCTGGATGTCCCTCAGACGAAGGTCTATCTAGAACATACAAAGAATTAAAAAACATGAACCTGTCCAAATTCAAAGACCGTATCCTAAAATGGGCATCTGAGATGAATATACACTTCTAAGATAAAGAGATACAAATGGAAAATAAATACATGAGAAAATGTTCAACATCATTAGTTATTTGAGAAATGCAAATTAAAAACACACTGAGATTTCATCTCACCCCAGTAAGAATGGCTAGCATTAAGAAATCAACCAATAACAAATGCTGGCGAGGCTGTGGATAAATAGGAATCCTCTTCTCTACTGCTGGTGGGAACGCAGACTGGTGAAACTGCTGTGGAAATCGGTTTGGAGATTCCTCAGCAAAGTAGGTCTAGAGGTCCCATTCAATCCAGCTATTCCCCTTCCGGGTATTTTTCCAGAAGATCTGAAAACATCAGATCACAGTGCTTTATGTGCATTCATGTTCATAGCAGCACAATTTGTAATAGCTAAATCATGGAAGCAACCCAAATGTCCATCCACTGAGGATTGGATTAAAAAATTATGGCATTTTTATATAATGGAATATTGCTATGCTATAAAGAAAGACAAACTTGAGGCTTTTATGGGTAAATCGTCACAACTAGAGACCATACTCATAAGTACATAAATCAGATGTGCATATGGAAGCAACGTATTGTATCACTAGTGTAAGAACCTGAAAGAGTGAATAAAAACTAGGAGGTATGGTAGACATTGTGAAATGAAAGGAAAGTGCTCAAAAATAAAGAGCAACTGGGATGAGGGAAAAGAGAAAAGGAAGGGATAATTATATACATACATATGTATGTACATGCAGGATAGCTAACATACTACTGACTTCTGTCACTTTATTGTAAGGAAAAGTTAATGACTAGTTGTTTGATCTATCTTGGATGTCTATATGTGTTTTCCTGAGTATACACTTTGAAGTTATCAATATATAATACAATAACCATTGTTAATTCCCTGTCACCTTGTCTGTAATTCAGTTTGCTTGTACTTTATAAATGGCTTTCTGTTTGTTAATATGTTTTCATTCTTTTACTTTTTAAATGGATAAATAAAAATAAAAAGGAGATAGAAAATAGAATAATGAATACATTTATGACTTCATGTTCTGTATCATACCCTGTACTGGGCACCTCCTAATTTTTTTAATTCTTACAGTTCTATAAGACAGATGCTGCTGTTCACAAGTTAAAGAGAAGGAAATAGAATCTTAAACAACACATTTCTCAGAGATACAAAGCCCCAAATTAAAAACCAGAACCTTCTTACACCAAAGTTTCTGCCTCTTTCAACTATACTGTACCTACCCAAAATTTATCCAAAGTTTGTATTATTTTTAAATGGCTGATTTTTTTAAATTTTGAGACAGAGTTTTGCTATGTTGCCCAGGCTGGCCTCAGACCCCTGGGCCGAAGCGATCCTCCTGACTCAGTCTCTTGAGAAGCTGAAAATATAGATTCTCTGCACTCCACCTGGTTTCAAATGGTTTATTTTTAAATAAACCACCACTAGGTATACCTATGCTATGAGGCTGTTATTTTAAACATGGAGGTGACTCTGATGCTGCAATCTGCAGCAGACCCTGACCTTTCCTTTCCTGATCTTATGGCCCCAGGTTTTCATCTGGAGCAACACTTGAGTGAAGTAGCCCTGCAGACAGCCCTGGCAAGCTCTTCAAGGCACTATGCTGGTCGGTCCTTCCAGATATTCCGGGCTCTTAAGCAACCACTGTCAGCGCACGCCCTGTCGGACCTCCTGTCGAGACTGGTAGAGGTGATTGGGGAGCACGGAGATGAGATTCAGGTAGGAAGGAAGCCCACCGAGCGCTCAAAGGCTCTCAGCTTTCATTCCAGAGACAAGGCCTTCACAGCACTCTTTGAGCCTTCTTTCTCTCACCAGTTATTTCGCCCATTTGAATAATTTATTTTAAAAATTTCTAGAAGGTTTTACGTTGCTAAATCTCACTCCAGGGAATACTGTTCTAAAATCCAGTGGATACTATTCTATTGCATAAAACTGAAAATTCTTTGGTGGCTTCTGCTTTGTTGTTTTTGTTGTTGGTCTTACTTGGCATATGGGAATGGGTTATCTTGTTTAGGGGGGTTGCCACCCACCCGCCAGTGTAGAAACTCCATCCAGAGTAAGGATCTCCATTGTACAAGGTGTGATCAAAGTATCCAGTGGACATTTACATTTTTTAAAATTGCTGTAAGAGACACATTGCCATTAATCTCCCTTCACATACTAGCGTTACTTCAGACACACTCACTCCATCCATCTTGTCACTTTTCTGAAGAGGTTCTGAAAGTTCTTTTCAATGAGTGTCTTTATACACTGTGATTGTTTTTTCAAATAGCGAGTGCCACACCTAAGTGCCATCTAACAGAGAGGCAACTCAAAAATATTACACTGTGCCCTCATCCACCTTATGCACCACCTCCGACACCGCATGACTTCTGGCTCTTCCCCAAAGCCAAAATGACCGTGATGGGTAAACATTTTGAAACAGTGCAGGAACTCGAAGCCACCAGGACAGCACACCTAATGCCACTCAGGAAAGAGGACTTCAGAACTACAGAAAATGTGTTCCATTGGAGGGGAATTCATGTCGTCTGTTACAATACTTTTCCTCCATGTAAACATTCATTATGTGTTGGATCCCCTCATACATGATCAAAGCACTGCCCTTCCCTGTATGGTCAGCTCTTAGTGGACTAAGAAGAGTTGAAGACAGTAGCTGTACAGGAAAACCTTGTAGGTAAAGCCTAGAGACTGAGAAGCCAAGCAGGTTGAAGACTAAGGGCACTGAAGCTTTGTGCCTTCCACCAAACCCTTTTGCCCTTCAGACGTGTTCTCACCCCACAAGAAGCCTGCATGCCTGTAGGCCCTACCTTTTCCTCCTCTTCCTGGCCATTAGAAGTGCCAATACAGTGCTACTAAGGCACAGCTCTTCACATGTCTCATCTTGTGATCTGTTTTCAGAATTTGTTGCTCTGCATTGAGTTGCCCACCTTCCTCAGCAGGAGGTCATGCTTAACCCCCTGTTGAGGCTGTCAGACCCAGGGAAATAATCCTAAAATTACCTGATAACTCCTAAGGTGTCTGAATTTCCTAAGTGGCCCTTAATTAAAGCACTAACAACTGTCAAATTTTCAGGGATATTAACATTATTGGAATAAAGTACATTGATTAAATATGTAATCAGAAAGCTAATAGAGTCCCTAAGCAGAACAAAATGTTCTCTTTGCTCATTTCAAAGGGTTACGTAATGGAAGCACTCCTGACCTTGGAAGCTGCTGTGGACAACTTGTCTGACTGCCTGAAGAACAGTGATCTCTTAACCGTGTTATCTCGGTAAGTCAGATTTACTTTGCTCAATTACTTGGGAGATGCTAGAATTTGGGCAGAGTACAAAGCAGAAATCTAGCTTTTAAGGTATACTTATGACCTGAAAAATGCTACATGAAATTTTCTTAAGTTTTTTTTTAAAGGCAATTATACCATACACATAAAATATCAGTGACATAGACACCAAATGCCATGTCTAAATGACAAAAATAGTAATGATTTTTCACTTTCTTTTTATGGCCCTGAGTAGTTTTAAAGATTTTGTGTAATAAGTATCCCATTTATTACATTGAGAAAGAAAAACTAAAACCAAAGATTATTTTTAAATGAGTATGTTCAAAACAGAATAAATGTTGACTTTACTTAAAAAAATTCTTATCTTAGTGTCTCTGATACATTTTCTTTTGCTCCTGCCACTATTTAATAACCTTCTTCAAATTATTTATGATTCCACATTTATTTAATTGATCTCATGTTTCTTGAAATTGAGTCAGTAATGCTTAAAAGTCCCATCCTTTTGGGCCTTGTTTTTTCTGTGGAAAGGTAATTTTTAGGTGATCACTAACATCATACATATTTATCTATTTGAATCTGCAGATTTATCTGAATCAGTAAACATTTAACAAGAATGTTAATAAAAATATTAATCTCTTTAACATGAGTGGACATAGAAATCATTGACCAAACTTAGAAATCATTTTTCATAAATTTTAGTAGGCTTTTAAAAAGCCTTTGATGTACTAACTTTTTTCCTTCTAGATAATATCCTTTCCGTTTCTGTTCAGGTCAGCCACAATGTTAAAAGTTTGCACTTACTAAGTATATTTTATTTCATAATTATTCCTACCCAAATTCAACCACAAAATAAGTGAAAGATTAGTGACCTGCTGATTTCTTTAGGCTTTAAAGAAGTGGAACCCAATACAGTATTAATTTTGTTTCTCTTTTGTTGAGAAGTTTGTTCTTGTTAAGGTTTTTTTTTCATAGCTTTATGTTTAAGAATAAGGAAAAAGAAACTAATAGTAATATTTCAAAAGAATGATGTCCTTCCTTTAGTGTTTCTCAGTGGACTTGAAAAGCTGATTTTTCACTGAAGCCTGTTGGCATTCTGTTGAACTTGTTTATTTTTATACTCAGGTCTTCATCACCAGATTTAAGCTCTAGCACTAAACTAACAGCAAGCAGGAAAAGCACAGGGCAACTAAATGTGAACCCCGGAGC
Organism: Dinomys branickii; assembly: GCA_004027595.1. NCBI lineage: Eukaryota > Metazoa > Chordata > Mammalia > Rodentia > Dinomyidae > Dinomys > Dinomys branickii. The sequence goes on along the minus strand of PVLD010002339.1, from coordinate 77,592 downwards.
TGCCGGTGGCAATACCACAACAGCAGAGAGGAGCCGCCATCAAAGAAGCTTCTCTGTGCCCAAGAAGTTTGGTGTTGTTGACCGATCTTCAGACCCACCTCGAAGTGCTACCCTAGACAGAATTCAGGCGTGCACCCAACAGGGCCTCTCCTCCAAAACCAGAAGTTCCTCCTCCTTGAAGGACAGTCTCACAGACCCATCCCACATAAACCATCCAACCAATCTGTTGGCCACCATCTTCTGGGTTACAGTGGCCTTGATGGAGTCTGACTTTGAGTTTGAGTACCTAATGGCCTTAAGGCTGCTGAATAGACTATTGGCACATATGCCACTGGATAAGGCTGAGAACCGAGAGAAACTTGAGAAGCTCCAGGCACAGCTCAAGTGGGCTGACTTCTCAGGGCTGCAGCAGCTGCTGCTGAAGGGATTCACGTCCCTCACCACCACCGACCTTACCCTGCAGCTTTTCAGCTTGCTGACACCAGTGTCCAAAGTCTCCATGGTGGATTCATCGCAAGCTATCGGTAAGGCCAACATCATACACTCTTACGGTTCTAGTGGTAGTTGTGTTCACCTTTAAGGTAAGAAGATAATGTGGAGTTCCTGCTTCTAACAGTTTCTGCTCTGAAATGGATCTTTGGGGACAAGTTTTCCTTTCAAATTCTATGCAGTGGGGTAGAAGGTAAAGCTTAGTGGTAGAGTACTTGTGAAGCATGCATGGAGCCTTGGGTTCCATCCCTACCCTTTCCCCAAATCTAGACGTATACATCTTTCTTTGTGTTCTGGAGGGTATATCAAGACAATATCATAAAACAGGCAGAAATTTGTTTTCAGTGGGAAAATTTACTAGGAAAAGGACTAGGGAATAGGAATAGCTCCTGAGAGATAGGAGGTGTCCTGAATGGGTGGCCAATGAGCCCACTTCTCAAGGAAGTTTTATAGAGTAAAATCATGAGGCGGGTACAATGTGTGTCAAAATAATGATTTCACCAATAAAACTGCAAGTATAGTCACATAGGTAATATTGATCAAATGGTAGCAAGGGCATATGGGTGACATCATTAACCTTGGAAGATAGTCTAGTCTTAGTCTTCTTTTTAGTCTTAGTCTTGGTAGTCTTAGTGGTCTTAGTCTTAGTGGGTGGGAGAGGATGGTCCACCCTCAGCCCCTAATGAGATAATGGAAAATCTCAAAAGCCTGATACCAATAATCTCAAGCTACTGTTTATGCCTTAGGGAAGTATATAAATCTAGCCATTGTGACTTTAGTCTTTTTCAGATGCACTTCCAGCCACAGTTTTGATGAGTTTTTACTTTCTGCACTAACGCCCCCCAGGGGCCAGCCCTATCTGATCGCCTACTATATGTTAACCTAATTTAGCTGTCTGTAATATTACCCCCTCTGAAGTGATATCCTTAACTGTGGTTAGGAGCATAGTTTCCACCTAGCTGTTTTAAGTTGAGAAGGGTTGGTGTAGGGGAGACCACAGTCAGGGGCCTTCTTCAGAGAGCTAATATCTAGTCATGTTGTAGTTTGGCAGTTATGAATTCCTTCTACAAGGTGTCTTAGTTATTTTTCTCTCATCATTGAGACAAAATACCTAATGCCCAAAATTAAGGAAGGAAAGGTTTATTTAGCTCACAGTGTGTGATTTCAGTCCATACTTGGCTGGCTCCAACGCAGAGAGGCACATGGCAGAGGTCAACAGTTCATGGTGGCAGAAAACAACAAAAGCAGCAAGAGCAAAAAGGGAGGAGCAGGAGCAAAAAGGGAGGAGCAGGAGCAAAAAGGGAGGAGCAGGAGCAAGCCTCTTTCCCTCCCTTATACTGTGTGCAGGCTGCCCACCTCAGAGTGGGTGTAGCACTCATACCCATAATCCTCGCATGGGATCAGGAATCAATCAAAAACTCTAAACTCTAGGCACCCCGTGACTACATGAGGCTTTGCGGTGACATCTAGGCACAAACCATAACATTCTGCCCCTGGTGCCCCAAAGACTCATTCATATCCCTTTATGCAAAAGACATTTTAGTCCATCTCTAAGAGTTGCCAAAGTCCTAACAGTTTCAGCATTGCTGAACTGTCCCAGGTTCCAAGTCATCTCCAAGATATAAGGCAAACTCTTTAGTTGTGAGCCCCTGTACAAATAAAAAGTTAAACACTTCCACCGTTCAATGGCACAAAATAAACATTTCATTCCAAAAGCTACAAACAGGAATGAATACAAAGGAATGAGACCAAAGCAAGTCCAAAATCCAGCAGGACAAATGTTAAGTCCTGTAGTTCCACATCTAGTGTCTGAAACAATCTGTGGCACATTTTGAGCTCCAAAAGGCTTGTGTGACTCCACCCCTATGGCCCTTCTGGTAGTTATAGCTCCCACAGCTTCTCTCTTAGGCCTGCCGTGCTCCCTCCTTGCAGTTTTCCCGAGACAGTCCATGTGCCTGGCTTCTCCAAACTTCTAGGATCTGTGTTCTACCTTTTGCTTCACATGTACAGCTTCACATATTTCCCTCTCAGGGCCATACTTCCTGGCCTCCTAGGCCTTCTGAAATCTAGAGGGAAGGCTTCTTAACCTCAGAACTCTAGCATTCTGCATGCACCTAAAACCAGTGCTCCCTTTTGAGAGTAGAAGTCCAGTTCCTGCATCACTGAGTACTCTGAACCTGATTCTGAAGAACAAATTCTGTATGCCACTGCCATTCTGTAACCTGGTGCAGCCACTGCTACCATTCTGGAACATAGTTTGGCTGCCACCATTCTCGAATATAGTGCTCTACAGCTTTCTCCTCAAAGCAAAGTCCTGCACCTTTCCAGTTTTGAGGCTGTAAAGGGTGGGGACTTGCTGCCCTCAGGCCATCTCTTGTATTCTCGTTCCTTTGCAATCCACAGGTTTACTGGAGCTTCCTTTCTGGCCAACCTCACAGCATTTTAAATCATCCTGCTGGGCTCTTTGTTCTTGACTGGCAACATAAATCTGGCTAAAAGCCTGCAACAATAGGCATGTCATTGCCTCAAAATTAGACTTCCTTGGCAGAACTCTCGGCGGCGGGTGAGGCGTGTGCCTGCGCTCTGCCCCGTGTCTCTGGGGCAGGAAAGGAGCTCGGCCTGGGAAGGGGCATCTGAGCAGCCTTTTCTGCGGAACTCTTGGTGGTGAGGCCTGCACCTGCTCTCCACCCTGCGCCTTTGGGGCGGGGAGGAGCTCCGCCTGAATTTCCTTGAAATTTTTTCTGCCAGTTTAATTAGTCTGCCACCCTTAATCTCAGTCTCTGGAAAAGTCTCTGGACACAAGCAAAATGCTGACAAACTTTTTATCAAGCCATAACATACATCAGCTGGAGTCCAGCACCCAAAGCAGTCCCTCTTCCCAGCAGAAACCTCCCCCAGTGCAGTCTTTGTGGCAGGATTTCTATCAGCTTTCTGGTCTTCTGAGCTGACCAGAACCTCCCATATAGAACAGCCTAAGGTGTTACAGCACTACTCTTTCAGGTGATATCTCTGAACCTTTCTAAACTTCCCACAAGTCATTCCCAAAGGCTCTTGAACCACATGGTCAGATATAGTCACAGCAACAACCCCACTTTTGGTACCAAATTTTGTCTTGGTTAGTTTTCTCTCATTGTTGAAACAAAATACCTGATTCCCAAAATTAAGGAAGGAAAGATTTATTTAGCTCACAATTTGTGAAGGTTTCAGTCCATACTTGGCTGGCTCCGAGGCAGAGTGGCACATTGCAGAGGGCAACGGTTCATGGTGGTGGAAAATACAAATCAACCAGAGCAAAAAGGGAGGAGTGGCAGAGAGCAAGCCTCTTTCTCTCCCATATATTGTATGCAAGGCTACCCACCCCAGGGTGGATGTAGCACTCACACCCCTAATCCCAGAAATGGACTGTGAATCAATCAAAAACTCTAGAAGCCCTCCCCAGTGACTACATGAGGCTTTGGATGGGGGGACATCTAGACACAAACCATAACACAAGTCAATCTAGTGGATCCAGGTAAAAAGAGTCAGGCACCCTCGTTGTTGGTTCCATCTGCATGATCACTTGGAGTTTAGCAGCCTTTAGGCAACAAAAAACAAATTTTCCAGGAAGTTAAAGCAGGCATAGTCAAAGCATTAGCGCCAGAATTAAAAGGTAGATTGGATAAAGAGCCACACCCTGAATCTTCTCTTAATGGACTAGAGTAGCAGTTGTACCCATCTGACTCTTAGACCCCTCTACTGACCCCTCTACTGAGGTTATCTCTAAGTCTTATTATTATTATTATTTTTTTTTTTTTGCGGTACTGGGGATCGAACTCAGGACCCTGCGCTTGCTATAAGTCTTATACTTCTTGTTACAAGTCCCTCTAGTTTTAGCTATAAGATGGAGAGGAGGAATTTAATGACTCTTGTTGAGCTTTTATAGAATCCACTGTAGTTTTTCCAGCCTTAACCAACAATAACAATGTTCAGCTGCTGGTGTAGCTGGAAACTGCCAGAAGCAATCAATGGTTGGAGCCTTTTTTATATTAGCTTTTACTACCGTGGTATTATTTTCATACATCCTTTGGTTCTATTTTTCTGCTTGGTGTTTAAGTTAGAATGAGACTTGTGTTAATCAAACTTATCCTCTTCCTATCTCTCAAGGTCTGCTTAGTCTCCTCAGGCATTACCTTTGGCACCATGTACAGAGCCTCTCAGGTCCTCTGTCATTGTCAGCCACCAGCATGGGTCATAGTCTTGCTTGACCATGTTGCTTTCTATGAAAGCATGGGAGACTTTCTCCTCTTTGGTGACCGTTGCTTGGTACACTGTACATTTGTTGATTCCTACCCTCTGGGGTCCAGCAATCTCCCTGTTCAGGAAGTTGGGTGACTGACCAAAGTTATAGGATCCTGTAGAAGAGGTTCCCCTGTTGACCTTTGGCCAGGGCCAAAATATTGGCTGTCTTCTTAGCCTGGTTATCTTTTTAGTTTTAGTCTCCAAACTTCAATTGTTGAACACCCAGAAGTGATCAGTTACATCAGTATTGCAGAGGGAGCAGGGAGCTTAACTATTACAATCTCATCCAAACAAGTACTTTGAAATATAAACTGTAGCCAGAGGACTGTTACTCCTTCCCAACAATGGTTGTTTTAGTAGTTGAATCCTTGTAGAACGTTAACAGCCAAGTTATATAGTTTTACAGAGAAAACTTGAGCTCCAAAGCCACACACAGTATTTCTTCATGACAACCATGATGATACTAGCTTTGCAACACACTTAAATCTCTATCTTAGGATACAATAGCATTTCTAGTCATACATCTCCACCTGATCACAAGACATTAAATGGCACAAAGAAACTCTCACCTAATTTTTTTTTTTTGGCGGTACTGGGGATCGAACTCAGGACCCTGCGCTTGCTAGGCAGGCGCTTATTCCACTGAGCTATATCCCCAGCCCCTCTCACCTAATTTTTTATCCTTCAACAGGATGCCATCCAAGGAGAATGCACCTGTCCATAAATGTACCTTAGAGGTTTATGTTTAACTTTTCATTTTTAGTGTGTGACTTGTTTGGACTGCTCAGTGTCTGAGCATCTCTAAGTGCAGTGACACTCGTATAACATACGTGTCCCATAAGTTTTTACCATATTGCCTTCTAAACAAATCATTTGACTAGTTGTTTCACATTGGTTTGACATATACCTTTTAGCACAAGTAGCTGGAGCACAAGAAAAAGGCAGATATCTAAATCTAGAAAAAGGCTATATCATAAACAATCATAGTTTTATATCTTAGAAAACCTATACACACAGAAGCCATGAATATATTTAGTACACCATGAGATTAGCAATAATGAATGTCATAGCTGTATGGAAAAGCCTTTGTGTCTTAGTTTTGTGCCAAGAGCATCTTTTAATAAAACCTTATTGTTTTACCTACAGGAAATTTGATCTTTTGATGCTATCCAATGTGTGCAAATTATAATAATATGTTTTGCAACATTTATTAGGATATGTCTCCATAAGGCTGTAGAAATTATTGGGGCCCCATTAGTGAACAAAGACTGGAATAAAAATATTTCCAGGCATCTGCTCCTTTATTCATCAAGAGGAGTCCTGTCCAGCAGTTCCCCTATTTATGATGACAAAATTTTGGATCACATATGAGAAACAGATCATAGCAATTAACATGTTATTGTTGACCAGTTGAAGACTCCCAAGTTACTGTAGATAGACAGCAGTATGCATTACATTTGTATAACCTGTCTTGACATCATTTTGATTAGCTGGTATCCTGGGTGGATGCATGTCTTTAAGTCTAATGACATATCTATAAGCCAATTTAATTTATAGACAAATATTCTAAAAATCTAAAAAGGCAAAAAAACAGCTGTAAGTACTGTAACCAGAAAGGCAGGTACACATAAGACAACTGTTCATAGACCAATATGCACTCAGATGTTCTTGACTGAATTGAATTACAATAACTCTTTTACAGTTTTTATGTTTGTAATTATAGACCAGTCAGAGCATTTTGTAGGTCAGTTAACAGAGGTCACTTGTAATAAGAATCAGAAGGGAAAAAAACCTTTTACACTTATGAAAGCAAAGACAGTTTTTAAGAAGGGCCCCAGGTCGATGGTTTATCTGATTGGAATATCCAGCTATATAGGCTTCTCATTGTTGTTTTCAGAGCCATAGTTGTTGGAAGTCACAGTTGATAGTCAAAAGTACTGTTTGATAGCCCTTGTAATTGTTTCCTTTAGAGGGGCAGACTATTAAAAGGTAATTTTAACTATGTCCAGGGGTGGGGGCACAGACCAGGTTTGGGTGTAGAGAGGGACTAGGTGGCACTGTCTGGAGCTAAGTATGAATTTCAAACAGTGGGAGAAGGCCTGCCGAGGCTGCACCCCACCCCCTGCTGCAGATGTGTTCCTATGACAGTTTTCCCATTGTGCCTATGACCCTTGGACCATACTTAGCTGTAGGCCTTCCTGTTTTGATAGGCTCAATTAGCCTATCTCCAAGAATAGTGGCCGGCCTGACAAGATGTTCCAGAGAGAAAATATGATGAGAGAGGTAGCCCTCAGGGACTGCGGCTGTGCCTATTTTTAATACCTGTTCTCATTTAAAACTGCTATTAAACTCACAAGGTTCCCTGGGAATGTTTTGTCTTATCAATGAACTTATCTGTGTTATAAAAATCAGTCTGTCTGTCTTGTGCTATACAAACCAGTCAGCATCATTCTTCAGGGGACAGAGGGGTTAATTTCTAGTAATGCCTAAGGGTTAAAAGGCAGATAAACTCGGGCTAAAACTTTTACACTTATTCTTTGAGAGTTTTAGGATTAAATCTAGATCAGTTTTTTTAGAATATGGCCCAGAGATAAGTCATGGTCAGTTTTACTCTGGAAGGGCCCCATGGAGGGGAAACTCACTGTTGTAGAAATCTGGTGCTGAAATCCAGCAGCCATAAAGAGAATTACCTTGTACCAAATACTGTTGTGACCTGCATTCTTTCTCAGGGGCAGGGCAGTGGAGAAGGGACAGAAGAGTGACTCCAAGTATGGCACAAGACATAAATCCTCACCGTCTCAGATGCAGAAGGACAATTAAGATCAAGAGCTTTCCTGGGGTGGGTCTCTAATCTTAGGAAAACGTGTCTCTAGAGACAAAAGCTATGATTAACTCCAACTGCATTGCTTAAAAAAAAAAAAATAATTAAACCAATAATCAAAGAACCTGAACGGCCACTTTTAACCTTTTGAAAGAGAATGAAAAAAAAATGAAAGTGTTCCAATTACATTGTTTAGTACAGTACTCAGTTCAGTGTGGCTGAAAGTGTGCCTTTCACAGCATTCTCTAGGTGTGCAGTGGAAGCCTTTAAGGTCCCACAAGCAGCAGTTATTACCAATAACAGGTTAGGAATGAATCCTGCATGGACTGCTGGAAATCCTTTCCTAAAGCATGGCTCCATTCAGAACTTCAAGTGATTAGGCCAGTTGTGGTAGGCTCATGATCCCAGCCCTCACTGGGGAGGTAGAGGCGGGAGGATTATCTTGAGTAACTTTGAGCTCGAGGTCAGCCTCAACTTTAGGGCTTACTTTCTAATATATGACTTTGAATCACAAAGTCCTAAAATCCCAGCCTGCAAGAGATCTATCACCTCTAGGGACAGAGAGGTAACAATTGAGAAGAAATATCAGCCCTGATACAAAGACGTTTTGGGGACATTTGGGGTTCACTATGTAGTCACACATATAATTTCCATTCCACAGCAGTGCTGAGTAGGCTGTACTTAAACCCACTCTGAAAATATGCATCCCCAAGTATCTGTAGTACATTTAAGAAACTTAAGATTTAAAAGTCTGTACCCATTGTCTCTCATTAGAAGTCAGTATTTGATTTAAGTGTAACATTACATCTCCTAGTGTAGTTTATAGGTCTAATTGAGTCCTCCAAGGCCTCAAGGTAAATGCAGATATAGCTCAGCAGCACAGCACCTGCCTGGAAAGTGCAAGGTCCTGAGTTTGATTCTGGGTACCAAAATAAAAGACCTCCATGTAGCCAGGCATGGTGGTGCACACCTATAATCCCAGCAGTCTGGGAGCCTGGGGCAGGAGGATCACAAGTTTTAGCCCAGCCTGGCCAACTTAGTACTTGGCAAGATTGTGTCTCAAAATAAAAAATAAAGGAGGGGAATATAGCGCAGTGTGATGGCCCTGGGTTAAATCCCTAGTACTTACCCCCACAGACACCCTCAAGAAATGAGTTTTTATGGCTTCCAGATAATATTGCAGATGCTGTTGTTAGTCAGTCCCATTTTTCTTATACATATTTTCCCTCTGTTTCTTAATTCTCAAATTTTAAATTTTCTTTGTTTTTTTTCCTCCTGAAAAGTGTGTTGGTGCCCTATTGTTTTGAATTAAGCCAAATCAACAGATCAGATCTTTAATACCGTGACAAATCACCTAGAATTCATTTCATGGGCTAGATTTTAACTTAGAGGTCCTAAGCTGTTATTCAGCATCTTAAGGAGTCTTTTTTATTATGACTGAGATTTAAATTACTTGGCTTATGTTCTCTCACATCAGTTTTTCTTAAAATGTGCTTTTTGATAAAAATTTCAAACTACTGCTTCAATTCACTTCAGTCTGTACCAATGAAATATGTGCCAGTCCTCCTTATTCACAAACATACCAAGATGACCACTGTATGTTACAATTACAAATCCATTTCAGTGCCTGCTTTATAACTGATCCCATAGGCGTTGTATATTTTTCGTGGATTTTGTTTTCATTCCTATTTAAGGTATGTCAGGAGTGTTTTTACAGCTCATCAGAACCTGCCTTCCCGCTGTTACCAGTTAAATCATATAACATTCAGCTCTCTCATGTCTTCTTTAATCCAGGGTTTCCATTGAATGTCTTGTGTCTCCTGCCCCAGCTGATCCAGCATTTTGAAAATCCAAATCGGTTCTGTAAGGACATAGCTGAAAGGATCGCTCAGGTAAGGAGTCTGCTTCCACATTCAGGCGAGTCCATTCGGGCCTTCAGGAAGGCCCAGAGAGGGCAGCGGTTTTCTCATGCACTGATGTACTCGCAGTGTACGCAGCTGAGTAGATGACGTACTGTGTCTTCTCCCTTTTCCGTTATGAAAAGGGAGTGAATAGAGCTGGGCGTAGTGACACACACCTGTCACCCCAGCCCCCTAGGAGGGCGGGGGGGGGAGTCTCAAGTTCAGGGTTGAGCTGCGCAGCTTAGCAAGGCCCTGTCTAAATAAAATTTGTGGGGGAGGGGGTGTAGCTAAATGGTAGAGCACTTGGTAGCCCTGAACCCAGGGTTCCGTCCCTGGCACAGCAAAAGAAAGAAAGAAGGAAAGGAGGCTATGGAATGAGGAATAGAGAGACAAATGAAAATCGTATTAGCTAATTAGTAAGCTAAGCATTTGTGTAGCCAAACAATGTATCAGCGTACTTTCCAGACCATCAGGATTTACAGCAACATTGCTAACATGTCCTCCTAGTCATCAGAATGCTTTATCACCAAGTGGTTTTCTTATCTTCAAAGGTCTGTTTGGAAGAGAAAAACCCTAAACTTTCAAATCTTGCACACGTTATGACACTTTATAAAACACACAGTTACACAAGGGACTGTGCCACATGGGTCAACGTCGTGTGCCGATACCTTCATGAAGCCTATGCGGACATTACCTTGAACATGGTTACCTACCTGGCGGAGGTAAGCTGGTAAGCTAAGGATAACATCTGGTATACTTCCATGGTTACAACACCTACCTAGAACTGGTAATACACACCCAGCTTCTCTTTACTGGTATCTAGTATATTATCATAGATGCTCATAGAATCATTTTAAGTCTTCACAAGAAACCGGTGATATACATACATTTACACCACAGAATCTGAGGTTTGGTCAGGTAATTTTCCCCAAGTTTATGGTGACAGAACTACTATCTGAACCTTGATCTACTCGCCCCTGAAGCTGAAACTCCCTTCTGTATTCACACCTGTCAGAGTATGGTGGAAAAGAGAAAACTGCACCCTGATGACTCTGAGCGTCCAAAGCTTATTTAAGGAGTTATTGTGTGGCCTAACATGGTTATTTCCTCTGAGCTAGTTAACAATATACATTCTGAAATAAAATTCGTATCATTACCTTTTGTATTGGTGAAACTGAATTGGAGTTTTGTCACGATACAAATGCCTGTGGCACTTTTATCACAAACTCCTACCCTGACCGCTGCGTCCATTAATGCTAAAAATTACGTAGCATTTCCTAGGACAAATGATGAACTGTCTTCCATTTAGCACCTCCCATCTCAGCAAATGTAATACGCAAAATCATGAAATCTTTGAGGCAAATGATGGACAATGGCTAACTTGTTTCAGCATTTTCAGTGCTGCTTTTTCTTCCAGAATATACATCCGTGCCTCTTGCCAGGGACTTTTCCAAAGAAATGAAAGCAGCCTGTCTGAATTTTCCTTTTAGTTATGTCACCAGTCCTGGTTCCAGATAGGTTATAAAACCAACCCTTTCTCAAAGGTACCCCAAGATGGAAAGCACTCTCAGCAGGGGTACTCCTCATCCAGCAGCACTTACTGAGGACCCCGGGGAGCTTGATTGGCAGTACAGATCAACAACATGTGGACTGTACTTGGACCACCTGTGGCCCGGGAGTCCTTTGTTCTTTCTGTCCCTAGTGGCCTTAGATCTTAAACACTCCTCATAAGTGCTTCTCTGCTTCCTCTGATAATCGCCTGGTCACACCTGCCCATGCAAGCAGGATACACATACCTCACTACACAAGCAGCACTGGGAGAACTGCCACAAACACCCTACTCTGCAAGAGCAGAGGATAGAGGGTGTTTGTTTTAAAAGAAGGTGAAATGTGAGATGACAGCAAGGAGGCAATTTTGTTTGAAACTCTAAGAGTTGCAAAAGTGCCAGTGGGATGTGGAATATGCATGTAGTGGAATATTAGCCTTAAAAAGGAAAAAATTCAGCTATGTGCTGCAGTGGAGATGAACCTTGAGGGTATTATGTGAAATATGCATAATAAGCCAGACTGAGAAGGACAAATATCACGATCCCACTTACGTAAAGTACATAGACCTGGAAAATGCGTAGAGACTGAAAATATAAGGTCCATTGGTAGGAGGTAGGGATAGTTGTTAACAGTTATTTTATAGGTACTGAATTTCAGTTTAGAACAACGAGCAAGTTCTAGAAATAGTTGTGATAGTTGCACAGCAGTATGAATGTACTTTATGCCACTGAATTGTACACATAAAATGATTAAAATGATAAATTTTTTATCAGGTATATTTTGCCACAATAAAAATTTAAAATGATAGAATATTTCATTCATTCAGTTCTTATCACAAAATTGTTACCAAAAATATATTCCAGACTTACCCAGCTTCCCACTGTACATGACATATATTAACTTCTATTTCAATTACTCATATGTACTTTCTGGTTTGGCCATGCACATGTATGTAATTTTATGTAGCTCTGGGCAGATTTTTGTTAAATCTGCTCTGTTCACATAATACTAACTTTGTGTGTGTACATCCATGTGTTAACTCACAGAGTTGTGTCTTTTATCAAGTAATTCTTTTATGTGACATTTTATCCAATGATTATTGATTTTATCAAGTTATTTTTTCAAATAATATCAAATGATCCCATTTCCCCATATAAGACTGTCCAAAGAACATGACTATGTGTCCTCCTCCAAGTTCTTACACATTTGAAAGATTGGTCTTTACAAAGAATTTATTCATTTACAACACTATAATGTATAGATCTATTTGTTTTCCAGTATCCCACCAAGTTTTATCATTACATTTATTCTTTAGTTTAATGCTTTCCATAAATACTTTCAGATTAGTTTTCCTAAGTATTTCCTTTCTGTTGAAGACACTCATTTTTCCAAACAAAAGATTGGCATAGTTGTTTCTTTCCTCATGTATTAATTGCTCAGTTATTTCCTTTGGCCACTTTCACTGGGGTCATTTCTCTGTACTCTTTAATTTGAACAATAAACTTTTAGCATGATATTTATCACATATATTTTCTCATTTTCTTTTGGACAATATTTTTATTAACTATATAATATTTTGCCATCTAATTTACTGTTAGTTTATACCCATTTCCCTCGTGTTCAACATTTAAGTGGCTTACAGTGTTTTCTCATTTAGGTATGATTTTTTTTCCATATAAATAATGCCCTGATAAAATCTCACACATTAAATACGCTGGTTATCTCTAGTTTTGGAAACTTTCCTAAAAGCGGTTGCTATTTTTTTAAAAAATATGATTTAGTACTCTTGATCTGAACTGCCAAATTATCTAATTTTATTTCCACTAGTATTTAAGAATGTTCTTTCTATTTTTTCTCCTTACCAATACTGAATATTATCAATTATTAATGTTTGCCAACTTTATAACTGACAAACTGGATCTTTTTTAGTTTTAAATTTTAATACTGTCTGATACATTGCTTTAAAGATTTATCTTCTCATATTTCTCTGAGTACATTGCTATTTATGTCTTCATAACCCCCATTCCCTTTGAGAGTATTTTCGTCTCTTTAGCGGTGAGGTTTTATTTATCCTCCTAAGGAAATGTGCTTGATAAAGGTGTCGGGAACCTGGGTGCTTCGATCTGAAAGTCAGGTGTAGAACTGAGTCACCTGCACCTTGCCTCCTGCAGTTGCTGGAGAAAGGTCTTCCCAGTATGCAGCAGCCCCTCCTCCAAGTGATCTACAGTCTGCTCAGCTACATGGACCTTTCTGTCGTTCCTGTCAAGCAGTTCAACATGGAAGTTCTGAAGACCATTGAAAAATACGTGCAGGTGAGTCTCTGCATTGCTTCACTGCTCGGCCTGCATTGCTCCAGGAGGGCTGAGGTTCGGCTGTCCCTTGTCCGAGAGTACAAAACCACATGGGCACCAGGCCACATACTTGTGGCACTGTGAGGAGAAAGACCCAGCAGGGCACTGCCAGATTTCCACCCTTTTAGGAGATACACTACTGCCTCCCGGGCTCATGGCCCCTGGGTCAAAAGTGCACGTGTCTGGGATTGAGGGCAGGTGTCTTTCATAGCACGAGAAAGAGAAGGAAGCGCCATGTGTGCCAGGTTCCAGGCTAGGTGCTTCAGCATAGAAACAGTTAAAATAGCACTTAAGGGCTGAGGGTGCTAAGGTTAAGAAATTTGCATACATCACATTCCTAAAAGAACTAAAACTAAAAATTCCATTAGACCCAGCTGTACCTCTCCTGAGGGTATTCCTGAAAGAAAGCTATCATACTGCAGCCATATCCCTGTTTGTGGCAATGTAATCTATGATAGCTAAGCTCTGGAAACAGCCCAGGTGCCCTTTACAGACACAGGGATAAAGAAAATGCGGTGTATGTGTATACCACAGAATACCATTCACCCGTAACGAAGAACAAAATCATGTTATTTTAGGAAAACAGATGAGTCTTGAGATGGTAAGGTTGAGTGAAATATGTCAGACACAGAAGGTTAAATATCGCATGGTTTCTCTGACATGAGAAGCCCCAATATAAATAAGTTAAAGGATAAAATAAAGGGGGGATAGTAGGAAACAAGGAACAGACTTTTGAGATTTGGGGAGGGGGACAGCTGGTGGGAAGGGATCAAAAAGATCAAGATAGGGTATCTGTATATACGGATTTCCCCAAACCCAACTGTTATACATTGCAAAGTATGTGATTCAAAAGCAAAAGCTTGCGTACATGTACCTGAAATTACTCCAATAACCAGTGTGGTGGATAAAACACAATGGTAAAACATGAATAACTGAGTGTTCTGAAGTTCATTATATTAGTCACTCTGTGTATATTTTCATAAAAACAGAACAAGACGTGGGCAGCAAAATCTCAGTAAAGGGTAGAGCTGGTCTTTCAAACTGGTTCCAAGGCCACTGCTTTTGTTTCATTGCCCCGGGGAACCTACCTAGCAGGCTCCACTGTGAACATCTGTAAGCACCCATGAGTGTGTCCTTAAAGCCACCCCTGAGACAACCGGGGCGAGAAAGGAAAAGTAGACCTCAAAAGAGCAAGCAAAGAACAAGCTTACAGAACCTGGAAGTTCCTCTGAAACAGATGGCCACAGGCTGAGGAAGGGAGACCCCAGCCCGGAAGCAGTGCAGAGTCTCCTTGGGGTTTGGTGCCCAGGGCATGCTCAATAGCACAGACATCTTCTCCACATTTTTTCCTCCTCTTCTTCTCAGGGACGTACTTGGTCAGTTGCAGAATCCAGGGGCAAATGCTAGGTTTTCCCTAGTTAAAAATCATTGACAAAGGCATAAAGTACAGTAAATTGTAGACATTCCTTTCCATCTTCACATCACCAGTCACATTTCATACAGAAATTATTTAATGTCAAAAGTAATTTCCAAGGATCTTTTTCCCCCATGTTCAAGTGTCTATAATAATTGTACCACCTGGTAGGCACTTAGTTTCAAAACTCAGTCAAGCTAGAGGATTGTTTCACACCTTTCAGTCCTGTGGCCCATTTCCTGATTGTACTAGGATGCACACTTTGTTGGAGGCCTACGGACCATCTCTGATGCTCAAATCCTTACCCTGAATGGTGGCTGATTTCATATTTAAACCAGTCTTCCTTGTGCAGAACCGAACAGGAAAAGAAGTGTGTTTCACTTATGTTATTATAAAAATAACTTAGCAACTTGGTTTACCTATGTTCAATAATTTTATGAGAGAAGCACCTCCCCCACAAGCACAGTCTGATCGGGGGAGTTGTCAGAGAAACAAAAATGGTTAAAAAAAAAACCTTATAGGGAGCATAGGAAGTTAGTAAGCATTAACAAGAGGAAAGCCTTTCCAGGATGAGGGAAGAGAGTAAGGAAAAGCACAGAGGCTAATAGACCCTGCCTAGTTTGGGGAACTCCAGCTGTAGCCTGATGGAGACACCCTGCCGGCCATGCTCACAGAGTGAACTTGTCCTGTCCACCAGAGGGAGCCCTCAGAGAAGTCTGTTGTGAAGAGTTCTAGAAAGATCCGAGGGTAGGTGGATCTGAGGTCAGTTAAGAGGCCAAGCAGGTCCAGAGAGGTTTCAGCTGAGTTGCAAGTGGGAATAGAGAGGAGAGAATAAATTATCAGAGGGAGAAAAGGAGGAGACTCTCAGATTCCCCTGTCAGATATGCCTGGTAATTTTAAATTTTTATTTCTTTGAATATTGACAAAATAAGTCTTTTTAAAATGTTTTCTTGTTTTTTTTAATGTAGCTCATTTTATGCAGAAATGGTCTTTTCACATCATTTTGCCTTTTGTGTCTTACAGAATTTCCAGAATGTGTTAAGTCAGTGAATTCTGACCAGTCATAAGAATTTTCAGCAATGTTCCCTTCACTTTCTAAAATTATTTTTAACCCTTGAATGTTTCCTCTCCTGCAGAGTGTTCACTGGAGGGAAGCTTTGAATATCCTGAAGCTGGTTGTGTCTCGGTCAGCCAGCCTTGCACTGCCTTCCTACCAGCACAGTGACCTCTCCAAGATAGAAATACATCGAGTGTGGACGAGTGCTTCTAAGGAATTGCCTGGGAAAACCCTGGACTTTCACTTCGACATTTCAGAGGTACTTAGCTATATGAACTGCTTCTGTGAACTTAACCTTGAATTTATGGTAGCAAAAGTTAAATGTAGTTGCTAGAAGAAGGGAAGATTTATTTTATATTTATTACAAATGAAGACTTCTAAGGCCTAAATTAGGTTCAGTTATTTTAATCATAGATTGAGGGGCAAGGGATATAGCTCAGTGGTAGAGCACTTGCCTAGCACACATGAGGGCCTGGGTTCAATCCCTGATACCAAAACAGAAAAATATATATAGCGAGAGAGAGCATCATATTAACCGAGGCTGTCAATTGACAGATTTAGAAACAGAAACTAGCCTGTTAATGAAAAAGTGATTTTTCTAGAAATACAATTAAAAATGGAATGATCTTAAATATCTTAAACCATGACCTTCACTCATTCTTTACCTCATGACTGTCATATCTTGACCTGTACATTTCTCCCAGAACCATAGAAATGTGGAGAGATGCCCATGATTTACAGGAATATGGAATTCACCTGCATGGTGGCTGCCCCAAGCTACTCTGCCTTTAAACAAGTAAACTAGGAGGCTTCCTGGAGTAGGGAAGCACAGGAGGAACAGAGAGAAAAGGCCTAAGGCCCATCCTAAGGAGCTGAGAAAATCAAAATTAGTCAAATGTATCTGCTAGTCCCTGAGCCAATGTTTGGGCAGCCAGTACTTAATTGTTTAAGTGAAAGATATAAATAACTTGGTTCTTGTATCTTTCTTACCCCGTGATGCATGATACATGACGCCCTTCCCAAAGCAGCAACTCTGTGGTTGATCTCTGTAACCAGCGGTTAGTAGTACACTGTCTGGTACAAAGCAGATCGTTTGTAATTATTCCTAAACACTGCTGAGTGACAGAGTCACTAAGGAATAAACCAGATATGTTTATCTGGAACTTTGTACTAGTGAATAGCTTGTATCCCCACTGGCTTTTTTTCCCCCTTTCTGTACTAGGGAATTGAACCCAGATTTTCACACAAGTGCTCTACCCAGACTAGAGTTTTTCTGACATTTACCTTTCAGTATTCAGGATGAGATAACTCTCGCTCCCGTTGTGATACATATATCTATATGTACTAGGCATGCAAGTGCTTTGAAGGTGTCAATTTAATCCCTATCCACATTTAACTACTTTTTATATTGCTAAAGGGGAAAGCTATGTTTGCTCTTAGACTTAAATTTACTCTGTTCCAAAAGGTTAAAAAAAAAAAATGTAGCCAGTTAGCTGCATCCCTTAACGCCCAGAACCACTCCAACAGTGGCCTGGGGAGATGGAGAATTGGCAGCAAGTTCCTGCCAACTGACGCCCACAAGCTGGTGTCAGCCTGGATACCTTCGTGGGGCTCAAGTTGGGGAGCTGCTGCACCCTGGCCACCACGCTCCAAGGAGCTCAGAAAGTGAAATTAAGATGTTGCCCAAGTACCTGGCCCTGACCTTATCCATTTGAATGATTGAAAAGATAAATAATTTATGTAAAACTCTGAATAATTGAGAGTGTATAAAGATTGATGATTAGAGCAACCTGTAGAGAGGGGAAGGAGTCTTAATATTTTATAATAAGAAATTCTTGCAATCTTAAACACCCCAAAACTATTTGATTTCCTGCATGCTTTTGCATTTTTTATCAGTGGTTTCTAAAGCATGATGAATATCAAGTGATTAGATTTGTTTCCTGCTGCTAAAAGGGCGGAGAGAATACTGAAGATTCAAATGACTCCGGATGTATATTTGAGCATCAGAGAGACAAGCCTACAGGTTGCACCGAGCTTTTCTGCTCTGATTTTTAAATACATTAGCAGCTTTTGGTTGTTTCTGGGTAGGATGGTCCCATACCCTACAAAACTGAATGACTCAGAAAAATCCGTCCTCTTCCATTTTCCCAAGACACCGATCATTGGGAGGCGATACGATGAACTACAGAGTTCTGCGGGGCGTGCTGGGAAGCCGAGGGCCATGACGGTTACCCGCAGTGCGTCCTCCACTTCATCAGGGTCCAACTCCAATGTTCTTGTTCCTGTGAGCTGGAAGAGGCCCCAGTATTCTCAGGTATTCAGTCCCAGGGTGCGGCCTTTGAAGGGAGTTCAGGTGACCTCCCAAATGCGTATGAGACACCTGATTCCTGCCTTTCCCATCACAGCCTTCCCCGCCGGGGCTCATCTCTCCCAGTGAGGGGGCCTCACAGCACCCTTAGGCGCCCATCTGATCTGCCAATGGCACATTATGTTGACTAGAATTTAGACTGTGTGTTGTTCATACCCACTGGTTCTAGTCCTCTTATAGGTTAGGAAATGAAGTCTGGCCCCTCTTTCACATGGCAGTCCTTCAGACGCTTAAAGAAACCCTGCCCCTCTGCCCTCACCCAAATGGGTGCGCGCTGCTCTGTGCAGTAAAGCTTTACTTCTTCTAAGCTGCCCTCCAGGGCTTAGATTCCCAAAGGCCTAACGGGGCTACACTTTGCAGTGCCATTCTTCTTGCTCTCCACAGAGCATAAACTTTAACCAGTTTCCAAAAGCAAGCTGAGCCATGCTGCCAGCTTTCTCTACAGACTGGTCATCATAGCCTAGGACTGTATGTCTTTACTCTATGGGTGACTAAGTCACCTTACTGATGCCTCTGGGCATGCTGTCGGGTAAAGCGTTTGCACCATTCAGAAGTCTTTAAGTGACACGAGACAGAAACCCACTGACAGTTTACCAGAAGGGGAAAAGGAATTTATAAAACCATCTGTGTTAACTAGGCTTTTGTCACTGACTGAATAGCTGAAAGAATCAAACGATAAAGAGGGAAGGTTTATTTTGACACCTCATTTCAGAAGCATCAGCCCATGGTCACTTGGCCCTGTTCGGGGCCTGTGGTCACACAGTACATCGTAGTGGAAATACAGGATAACGGAGGCTTGTTCGCCTCGGGGAGACAGGGAAGCAGAGAGAAAGCAATGAGCCGAGACCCCAGAGCCCTTTCGTGTCCCCCCTGCAATGACTGAACTTCCTCCCACAGGGCCCCACCTCTTAAAGGTTCCCTGTAGCACCGTGGACTGGCACCCAAGCCCTTAACACATAGGCCTTTGGGAAACCTTCAAAATCAGAACTACAGCACCACTGACCTCAATTTTATGCACAGCTGAATCCTAGCACACCAAGGCAGGAACCAGACCCTTAGACCCACTCTCCTCCTTTCTGTCTCCCCCTTCTGTCTCCAGCCTGCTGTTTTCCCCTCTCTTGACTTCACTATCAGCAGGCTCTTCCCATAGGATCCAGCAGCAAACACTGGTATTCCAGGTTTCCATGGTCTTTTGGTCTGGTAACTTCAGAGCAGAGGACTTCTGACCTGCAGAGCAGTTGTAGGGGAATAAAAGACTCCTACAGGGTGTTCACAGGATAGGAAAAATACTTTGTTTGCATGCCCCGCAGAATTCACCTTCACCCTTAAAGGTTCAGGAAATGAACATATACCACGGAGCCTGCTGAAAAAGAGCAGTTGCTTTACATTGATTTCTTCTCAGAACTGTAAAATGACACTCAGACCTAGGGAAATCGCTGACCAAATATGCACTCATTCACTCGACATCGAGGTCCTCCTGTCTCTGACTTGGACACTGAGTTTGCCACCCTTAACTTGGAAAGAAGGCTGCAGTGAACAGGTTCCATTAGGAAGGAACATCTAAGACAGTGGTGGTGACCTCTTCATAGTTTCTGCATTGCAACCGAAGGGTAGATTAAAGATGGGGGATTGTTTTAAAGAGATTAGGAAGATTGCATTAAGAGCAGTTCTGAAGCACAGCAACATTTTTTATATTCTGTTATATATCTTTTCATTTTCAACTACCAGTCATCCTGAGACTGAGTAATCCCATGAAAAACATGACAGTTTAGAAAAGATTCCTCATGATTAAAGGCCTAGAGAATAAGGTTTGTGAAGAAAATCAAAAAGAATCTGTTTAAGAAGAATCGATTGAGAAGGATTTAATGTGGCTTGCAAATGATTGAGTGTCTTCGTTATGTGCAGTTGATTTTCTCACTTGGAGAAAATCTATACTGTAATAGATTTAATTTGGGTGTAAGAAAAACCTTGCTAAACACTAAAAGTTATAACAATAGTCAAGAAAAGATGATCAGGGAGTGATATATCTCTGCTGAAGAACCTATGTAATGATGGCGAACCTTTTCAAGACCAAGTTCCCAAACTGCAACCCAAAACGCTCTCTGCAATTAAACCTGAACACTGAGGTTTTAGTTTAGGAGGGGAAAACTGTTATCCAATGCTCGATTGCTAGGATACTTAGCTGTGTGCCAGGAGAGAGGGTTCTGGGTGCCTACTGTGTCATACATGCAAAAGGTTCACCACCATTGACCTAGGGGTTGATTTTCACATATCCAAAGCACCCCTTGGGATAATTTAGGTAAACACTACTAGAGAAACATAATCATTTTAAATTTTGTAGCCATGACCTTTCATAAAAAGGTAAAAAGAAACAGAAAAGTCAATTTTAATAACATTTTATTTAACAATTCATTTAAAAATTTATTTCAAGGTGTTATCAGTATCTTACTACTATCAGCGAGATGTTTTACATTGTGTTTTCCTAGCAAGTCTTGTGTTTTACATCTCAGTTCTTAGTGGCTGCATCTTGAGCAGCCGCCTGCCCTCTGCAGCAAGGGGCTATGGGATTAAAGCAGATTTGCTCACAGGACCCCACAATGAAAACCTGCTTTGTGTTTCTTTTCCAGAAGAGGACAAAAGAGAAGCTGGTGCATGTCCTTTCTCTGTGTGGTCAAGAAGTGGGGTTGAGTAAAAACCCATCCGTAAGTTCTGTTGTGTGTCATATCTTTTTGCTGTTGATCATACACTTTGATGTAAGAGTCTCCAATGAATGACACGTATGATACCCACTGCCTACACCAAACCCCTGGATAGTTCTTCCCTACACCATGGTTTTTAATGTCACTTAGTTTAAAACCCAGGAAACCTTTTGCTGGCTCTCTGTCCCAGTTTGCCTAGGAATACTGTTTTTATTTATTGAAATTTCTTAGTTATATATATGTTCTAACCTCCTTACAGTATATGTGCAGTACCTACTTCACCACCATGCACGACACAGAGGCTAATCCTCGTAGGTGTAATTCTATTCCATGTACAAACACCTCTTACTCTAGTGTCTTTTTTTACTTGTATACTACAAAGATAAAAATGATGCTATTTTAATAAAAATTTGGTAAAGATTTTATACTCTCTAGTTCACATCACAATACTTAAAAGTAAAGGATTATAATTATAATACCAGGTACTGTGTCACATGCCTATAATCCTAGCAGTCAAGAAGCCAAGGCAAAAGGATCACCAAGAATCCAAGGCCAACCTAGACTACATATAGCGAGACCCTGTCTCAAACAAAACAAAACAAATTATAAAGATTTAAAGTGACATGGTTTTTCTTATATAAATTTTCACGGTTATAGCAAAAAATATCATTAGGCTTTTGAAAGAACAAATGATTGAAGTGTTATAAGAAAGCCTCTGAAGCCTTTATAAAATTCAGAAAATTTGAATTACATGGATATGAGCATATTGCAAAAAACCTGAAAATGTCAGGGTCTAGTTTCACCAAGTTTTTTTACTTCATCTCTGTTACACCATCTTTATTTTATTACTTACAAAAAACATAGCAAATTAACTAACCAAATAAAGTAGAATTATCAGACCAATTTCCCTTTGGCTGTTTTTAAAATCCAAAACTGTAACTGTTTACAGAGTTCATGAGCAAGTAAAATAGTAGAGGCTTGTAAACACTACTCACGTAGTTCAGGCACCCATCAGCTAACCTTCAAGTCATCTTCAGTGATCTCTACTTAAGTCCCTTTTGCTGTTATTATTCAGTGGTCTGTTGCCTCACCTGTGACATTACTTAGGGCAGACAGAGCTGCCCAGCTCACCACAGAGAGAAACGAAAGTATCTTCACCTCTGCAGTGCAGCACAGCCCATAAGAGTTATTTCTTACTGCCACCATGGTCGGCACTTTCTCTGGTTCATACTCTCTGCCCCAGTGCTGAGGCCTTGCCAGCTAGAGGTATTTCCCTAGAGTACAGTACCTCACAAATAAGATACACAGCCCCACCTAGGCATGGAGCCTTCAGCTGAGGAAATCAGAACTTTCACGGGTCCCCTCTCACTGGCTACTGGATTAATCCCCATGTTATGTGTGTTACACACATGTGTGTGATCCCATGTGAAACCGTCCATCATGTACCATGGCATGAAAATGCAGCTGGAAGAGCCCTTATCTGACATGCTTGGTACCAGGAGTGTTTCAGATTTGGGGGTTTTGGGATTTGGGAATATTTGCATAGACTTTATCAGTTGAACATCCCTGATGCAAACGTCCAGATTCCAAAATGTCAAAATTTTGAGCATGTCAGCACTGCAAAAATGTTAGGTTTCAGAGCATTTCAGATTTCAGGTTTTCAGATCAAGGATATTCAGCCTGTGTCATGCACATCATAATAGTGTTCTTAAATAGTAGAGAAAAAAACACTACATTTGACATCTACTCACTTTTTTACCTGGAGACATGTTTGTTGTATTTCAGTTCTTATAAATGATCTATCTGCCTGTTTGTCAAGAAGGCCAAGACATTGTAATGATCATATAATGAATACTGTTAATTTTACTTAATGTCAATCTGTGTTCAGTAAATGCTGGCTAGCAAAACATTTAGGTTCATTTGTAAATTACTATTTCTGCAAACTTTTATTAAAATGGTCCAGTGAAGAAAAAATTTAAATAGATTTTTTGTTTTATTTTGTTTTGTCATTGTTGAGACAGTCTCCCTCTGTAGTCCAGGCTGGCCTTGAACTCACTATGTAGCGAGGCTGGCCTCAAACTTGCAGCAGTCCTCCTGCCTCAGCCTCCAGGGTGCTGGGACTATGGGCATGTGCTGGGATCATAGGCATGTGCCACAATGCCCAGCTGAGAAGTTAATTTTAAAACATTAAAACATAGGAAAGATTTTAACAGAAGAAATGTTTTGATTCATTTAAAGCAACATGGTAGGGATTTATGTATATACAAATTATAGGAATGGTGTTCAGCTACTCTTCTGCAATTCCTGTGAATGTGTGAATGTGTACAGTTTCTAATCCCAGTCAGCTCAGAAAGCACGGAAAGTTCTTAACCACCAGTTTGTCTGTGAACATATCTCAGTTGTTTCTGTCTCACACACACACCCAGGTAGTGTTCCACCTTCATCCATTAAGAGCCAGTGATTTAACTCTTGAACACTTTCCTGGTGCATGAATGTACGTCTTTGCGACGAGTTTAATCCAAAGGCACCTGTCCAACATAAATAGTAAAAGAACATTCTAAAAATACGCACCGAAGGAATTAGGTGTGTACTGGAAATACAACACTATGAAGAGCCAGTTAGCATTTCGTGTAGCACAAACAACTGAAGAGAGACTAGTTTCTCAGGAGAGAACTCTTTGGGTTCGTAGGTGATTTTTTCCTCGTGTGGCGACCTGGATCTGCTGGAGCATCAGACGAGCCTGGTGTCTTCTGAGGACGGCGCCCGGGAGCAGGAGAACATGGATGACGCGAACAGCGAGCAGCAGTTCAGAGTCTTTAGGGACTTTGATTTCCTGGATGTGGAGCTGGAGGATGGAGAGGTACAGTACTTCTCTAAAATAATTACCTTAGCTCTGTCCTAGACTAACAAACTTGTCTCTTTCTGCCTGCTAAGTAGTAAGTTTTGTAAGAAGGTCTTTCATTGCAAAGCTGTAAACTCTATTTTGAATCAACTTATTCAAAGTAGAGCCGCCTCATTTGGGTAAAAGCTGCC
Organism: Dinomys branickii; assembly: GCA_004027595.1. Taxonomy (NCBI): domain Eukaryota; kingdom Metazoa; phylum Chordata; class Mammalia; order Rodentia; family Dinomyidae; genus Dinomys; species Dinomys branickii. Next base: position 53,633 of record PVLD010002339.1, on the reverse strand, counting down.
ACGCCCTTCCTGTCTGAGCCCCCGGGCAGCAGCTGCCAAGTTCTTTCTAAGTGGCAAAGACCTGAGTTGTAATGACCACACAAAGACTGTGTGTGTGTGCAGTCCAAAGGGGAACTTAAAAAGCACGAAAACATGGCAGTTCTGAGCCTGTTCACTGGCACCTGGGCAAAATATGCTAAGCATTTAATTATTTTAAAGACAAAGTTGTTCTAAATCAGTTCTTTCAAAGCTTGCCTGCTATAGCATGAGATCGGAGCCTCGGGGCTCCAGCTTTTTTGGGCTGTTTGATGAAATCATTAGAACTTGAAATACAAAGCACACGAGAGAGCATTCTTTGCTCTGCTTTGGGTTGGTTGCCAGCTTTCCAGATACCTGGAGCAGCTGAATTCAAGTTTCAACAGGCAAATACAGACTCCTTTATTGTAAATGATGGTCATGGTAATAAGATGCTTTCTGCTGTGAATCATGATTTTGAAAACAGGGCTGGAAGGAGGAACAGCCTCCAGTCAGCCACCCTCGTTTCTGTAGCTGAGGGGCAGGTTCCAGGTGTGAGATAGTCTTCAGTCTCCCGAGAATGAAAACACAGTTCCTTCAGTGGGACTGGCTTAGGTAAAGATACCTGATACCAAACCTGGTTCATGGTGTTGCTCAGCACTGGGCAGTTCACTTTTACCTAAATATCCTCTGTTGTCCAAAAGCCATTCTTTTGGTCTTCCAATTAAAAACAGAGGCTCCAATTCAAAATGTACTGTCTTATGGCAGGTAGGCACCCTCTAACTTAACTGTACACTTGTAGGAAAACGATGCTTTGTGTACCCTACCTAAAAGGGTGTGATTACTGACTATACCTCACTTACGTCTCGGGGAAGCCAAAGAGCTAAAAGCTGGGTTTCAAAAAAAGTCAGTTTAATTTTCACCTTAAATTGTTCTAGGGCCATTAAAAGTATTGCAGAGGTTACTGCTAACCATAATTAGTGACAGAAAAGGCAAAATATTGTATAGCTATTTGGTTGTTTTCTAAATATTTCTGACCCAGGGCTGAGTGTTCAGCTCATATCAGAAGATTAGCTCCCTGACCTGACAGGTGACCTAACATCTGGGCGCCCTCTTGGTTCTGGAAGTTAAACAAGAAAGGGAAACACTGACAGAATGAGAGAGGCATCATCTTCCTCTTCAGCCAGAGAAAAGTATTACGTGGAGTGACCTGGAAGGACTGATGTAAAGCAGAGGCAACAGAAACAACTTTAAAACAATGAATTTCATTTCTAGCAAAGTGAAAGGAAGGGTTAGGAATGTGACTCAGGGGTAGGACATGTGCTCAGAATGCACCGAGGCCCTGTGTGGTATTTCCAGCACCACAGAAATAAAAAATTATTTTTAAAATGGAAGAAGAAAAAACTGGAGATGCCTCCCTCTGAACTACGGCGCTCATGTTTTTCATAATAAATAATGCACGCTACACTTTCCTTTCAGTCGTCTCTCTCTTGCCCTAACCAACAACTAAAATATCACAGAGATGATTTTATCTTTTATGAGTAACATCTTACAAGAACTTCGGTGGAGAGAGTACATTTTATCCAAACAAAAGAAGTCCTTTGAAAGCTGGGTGCTATGGCATATGTCATATGAGGCAGATGGATCAATTGAGCCCAGAAATTAGAGACCAGTCCAGGCAGCATAACAAAACCCTGTCTCAAAAGTAAATAAGCCATTTAAGAATGTTTAGCTACTCCCAAGGAAGATTACAATAAAGGATTCTAACATGCTTACTGATCCCTAAATAGTATGAAAGTGTTTGGGCTTCAATCTATCAACTGAGTCTGAGTGTCTGCTCTGCCAGTGACCCAGCTATAAGGACCTCCAACAGGAATGCAGGTCTTCTTGGTTTCCGATGCTCCTGGGTTCAACAGGCATCATAGTAGCCGCCCATACAGTTGTCGTGAAGGTTACATAAGGTATCTGTAGGGAGTTGCTAGCATAGTGTCAGTCCCTCAGCATTTCCAGAGTCAGTCCCCTTGAACTGGCTGTCATTACTAAATAATTTTAGTACATCCTCATCAGAGAAAGGTAAGCATATTTTGTGACTTGATGAAAACTCAGTTGTCAAGCCAGGTGTGGTGGTACATCCTAGCCTGCTCTGCAAGTGAGGGGGGACAAAACTCTCCAGTTTTCCCAAAAAAAAGTCAAGCTATTTATAGGTATACTCCTTTTCACTCATCTCAGGATTTGTTGGTAGGATCTGTACAATGGTTTCTGCCCTTGACCTTTTTAGAATCTTAAAGGGTTGTGTCTTTGCTATTAATTGCACATCTGCAGTAAATACATCATGATCACAAACATGTTTAACTTTGTGAGCAAGATCAGGAGACATCTCTTTTTTCTGGTGGATGACCCTTATTTCTTTTCCTGTGGCATTTAACAAGTTTCTTGCTAATAATTATTTATACATTCCAATAAAATGTGTTGAAAAGACCAAAGTTGTCACTAAAGTGGAAAGCTGTTTCAGAAATTACGCTTACAATCTGTCACCTCAGCGGCACCATCCATCACTAAGGGGTGAGAAACAGCTGCTGCTTAATACTGTCTTCTCCTTGGGGTTAACACATATTAACTCCTTTAAAAGCTGTGTCCGCTGAAGTATACGTTGTTTATATTGTTAGCATTGTTAGTTGCTACTGTATTAGAATTAAAACAAGTGCACTTGAGTATCTTTAATCATTTTAAATAGACCTTTTATTTGTTTTTCTATCCATTCAATCTGCTACCCAGGAACTTCAGGTAAGATGATGCTATTTTTAATTGAGAAATGCTAGTAGATGTTTTGCATCATTGCAAATTCATAACAACATAATTGCTTTTCTTCCTTCCAGCAAACATATGCTTATTTGTGTGTATATATATACCTATTTGGGTGTGTGTCATATAAAAGGTATTTTTCATGGCTGCTTAGTATGGAAATATTTTGTAAAACAAATTATAATTTTTTTAAAAAAACCATTATATTCTAGGAAAATCTTTACATTCTAGGAAAATACATATTACCTCTCGAGAGAAAATGAGTCATCAAGTTTGATCAGTGGAGGGGCCAGGGATACAGCTCAGTGGCACAACTGCCTGCCTGGCAAGTGCAAGATTCTGAGTTCAATTCCCAGTCCTGCCCCCCCACCCCAAAAAGGTCATGGAAATTTAATCAGTGGAGATCCTATAATTTCTGGTTAGGCAAGTACACAACTCGATGGGTTGTTATTATTTTCCTATCAAAACTGAGATCAGGCTCGGAATGTAGCTTAGGGATACGACCTGTACACAGGCCCTGGGTTCATCATCCGCACAAAAAAAAAAACGGTGAAATCAACCTGCACCTAATGGTATATCATACACACTTCCAATAAAATCTGTCTCCCAAGATTTAGAACCTATCTCTTTATGGTAATCAGATCAACTTTCATCCACGCACGAGTTCTCATAAGTGAAAGGAGGTGCCAATAATACGTACATCCAGATAACCGGCATAAGCCAGAATCATCCTGAGCAAACTGACCGAAGGTGGCTCTATGTCGTGTCAGATGCCTTCTGAGTAGCTCACTGAGGGGAACTTACTGGACTGTGGCACTCCTCGTCCCTTCCACAATAATTCTGTTTTGGCTGGGTATGTAGTTCAGCCCTTGGGTTCAATGCCCCGCACCAAAATAATAATGATCATTTTTATTCTTTTTTAACCATGTTCTGAAATGAAAACATTATTTCCATGAATATTACTTCCAATATTGCTAGAATATTGTTACTACTTTTCTATCCTAGTAAAAACCCTGAGTGGTATATTTAAGTTTGTTGATACCTGTATATGAAAATTATCCATCCAGAAGATTTATCCATCTTGTACATTTTCTCACATGTACCTGGCATCACCAATAACTCGTCTGGACTTTCACTTTGTATGTAACATGAAATGCAAGTCGGATATTTAAGGGGGAAGCAGGACAGAGCATAGCTCCATTGGAGGTGTTCCTATGATGTGCTGCGAAAGGCCGATCGCTTTTGGTCACCACAGCTACCCACCCCCCCGAGGGGAGATTAAACCCTGGGCCTCACGTACCCTAAGAACACACTCTCAGAGCTACACCTCCAGCCCCCATCACCATGGACCTTTCCTGGGACTGGACTACAACATGGCTTTTTCTCAAGCCCGCTGCTACCACTGGGAAGGCAATTTCAGTACCTGTGTATAAGTGGAGCTGTCACAGCCTCTAATGAGACAGATCTTACTCCTGCAGAGATAGCTCCTTGCCTCCCTGTTCTCGTGCCAGACACTCTGGTCTTCACCAGACCTGCTAGCAAATCCATGGTCACAGCTGTCTTTGCCCAGGGCAGCATTTCTTACTCTAGATGTCTGTGTTGCTTACCCAGGGCTTGGGTTGTAGCTTAGGGGTAGAGTGGCTGCCTAGCAATTCAAGGCCTTGGGTTTGATCCCTAGCAGTAAAAAAAATATTAAAAATGAAATATAATTCTTCCCACTCATCCATTCATTTGGTACAAGAAAATCAGCTGTATAAATTTGTATATTCCTATAGTTTTCAAATTTTTTTGTATAGTGTCATTTTTCACCTTCTTTCCCCTTCTTCACATATTACATTTTTCTTTCAAGACCTCTTGCTCTTCTACTTTTTTTCACTTTTTCTATGCAATAGTTATTTTAAAATCCCAACATAGCAGTTAGTCTTTTCCACAATGCTAAAAAAAAGAATTTATTTATCACTGCAGACAGAGATCAAACAAATGCAAGTTGAATATCCCTTATCCAAAATGGTTAGAACCAATTTTTCAATTCTGATTCATATTTTCTTCAGATTTTGGAATATTTGCATACACACAGTGAGATCTCTTGGGGATGCAACCCAAGTCTAAACAGTATTCATTTATATTGTACTTACATCTCATACACACAGCCTAAAGATACTTTTATACAATATTTTTAGTGGCCCTGTGTTTTGAATGTGACCCATCACATAATATCAGATACAGCATTTTCTACTTCAGGGCATCGTGACAGCACTTTCTGATTTTGGAGCATTTTGGATTTCAGACTAGGGATATCCAACCTTTGCAGATAAAGGGGAAACAGCAGGTACAAAATATGAGAAACATCTAAATCTGTGTAATCAAGTGGCCTTAGGGCCATGTATATAGACATGTATAATTTCTGTATATTTGGAATAATATAGCATCTACTATAAGACATCTATGAGAATGGAAAACTTGTGTCATTAGGAGTCAGAAATAATAGACTCTTAAGCCATAGAGAAATGAATAAGAATACTACTAACAGTAATTTACATCTCATTATGCCGTTCACTGAGCTCTCAGTAGCGTGAACCACTAGGCAGTGCTTAAAATTTCCAAAAAATGAAAGGATTCAGCGTTAAATCTTATTTCATTACCTTTCTGTATAGATTAAAATTTGCTCATCAGTAGGCTAGTAATACCTCCCTTCCTTTATTCCTAGCTTAAGAAACAAAGCCCAAATTCATTTCTAGAAAAAAAAATTGTTAGTCCAATAAACTTACTGAATAGCTGATAGTTTATAGAATACATCTAAGATATAGCAAAAGCTTTCTTTAATACTTACATGGCCTCCTAGGCCACTTCTCAGAAAATCACAGTGTACAAGTCAGCAGTTGTGTTTAGTACTGAGGCAAGAAATTGTGTTCCAGGATGGAATAAGTATTTGAAGATGAGCCTAAAGCAAAAGTTAAGCTGTTGCTGCTCTGGCCTCTGCATAGTGCATGATTCATCAAACTTTGTCCAGCTCCCTGACAGTCTTTAACTCTGCATTTTATCTGTGAAAACTGCTATGGCAGAACAGGCTGGAATGTTAACCTAATGCTCCTCTACTTAATAGCCACGGATTCTGGAATGTGCTGCAAGCCTAGCTCCTACTTGTTTCTCCTTTGGAAAAGTGCACTAAACGGGCTGGCGGGGGAGGGAGCCCATATATCTTTCGAAGTCGTTCTAATATTAATAGTCTCTCTCTTACAGATTTTTAAAGACACACATCATTTCTAGAATTTGCCAAAATCAATTTTAAAAAAACAATACCCAACGTGCCCAAGAAAAAGTATAATCACTTCTGTAACTTAATATATATTTACATAAAAAATAGTCTGCTTTTGTTATTTTTCCCATCAGGCAAACTAAAGTTTTCATACACAAGCTCATGAGGGCTTGCAAGTTGTTGGTGACCACATTGGTTTCTAAGCTGTGACTAATTAAAGGTGTGAGTGCAGGAGGAGTTGAGCATAGAAACCCAGTTGATGGTGTGATTTCAGGGTGAGAGTATGGACAACTTCAACTGGGGAGTGCGCAGACGGTCACTGGACAGCCTGGATAAGTGTGACATGCAGATCCTGGAGGAGCGCCAGCTTTCCGGAAGTCCTCCCAGCCTAAGCACAATGAACCACGAGGATTCCGATGAGTCCTCTGAGGAAGAGGACCTCACAGCCAGCCAGACCCTGGAGCACTCCGACCTGGTAAGTAGGAACTCTCCCACTGTAGCTGCTGAGACATTTTTCTGTTGTTTCTAATTAATGCAGGAGTTTTGTTTCTAGTTCCAGGTAAAGAACTTACAACAGCTGTTGGACTAAAGTCTCAACTCGTAGGTGGCGTCTGATTTCTCTTTTCTGTAGGTGGCAGAGGGATACAATTGCTGGACTAAATGTTACACACCCTGACCACCACCTAATCTGTAGGGACCTAGGTTTTTCCCAAATACTGTGACTCATATGAAGCTGGAATTTTTATAAAAATTTCCTCAGGTAGCTAAAGTGCTAGGAAACAGGACAGACATGTTAATGTGGTTATCACCAGTACAGTACTGGTATTTTAGAGGGCTGTGCTGTGACACCAGCTAGACTGATAGCTCCCATGTCTAATGCCCAATAATGGTAGCATATGAAAATTAGAAAATTAATACTCACTATCCAAAGTTAGAGAATAATGTACAGAATACAGAATAATGTACATGTGCTCTTCTGTATAGAAAAGTTAGAACTTTTAAAGAAGGGGAACTTCATATTGCTTTATTTCCTTTGTTTTTTAAACAGATCATGACCCTCTCCCCTTCTGAGGAGGCCCATCCCATGGAATTGCTCAGCACAGCCTGTGACTCAGCCCCTGCCGGCCCGCGTTCCTTTAACACCAGAATGGCCAGCTTTGACACTTCACTGCCGGATACGAATAATCTGCAGATTTCTGAGGGTTCAAAGGTGAAGATATTTTGGCAATTGTGATTGCTGTATTCCTTGAGAGAAAAATTCTTCTATTTCTCTGAGCATTCTTAGGGAAGGGCTCAAAAGCAGAACTGCATTTCTCTTTCTGACCTGAGTGAAACCGCTGAACCTGTGCCCCTGGGCCCGTGTCTGCAAGCTGCTTTCCACTCACTCACTTGCGCCGCCATCTTCTTGGTTCAAGGAGATTTGATCTGAAGTCCTTGTAAATTGAATCATTTTGCCTGACCACCACTTACTGAGGGCAAAAGAGAGTGGTGTTATGTCTGAGCTCACTGTGACTGGGAAACTGCTGCTCTTTGTCATGACTCTTAGGAAACAATATGCTAAGTGAGGTGTGGGTGTATGTGTGAATTTGGGGAAATTTTTTCCTATGAAGGAACCAGTTATACAATTTGTACATTGATTCAACACTTGCCTTTTGGCATATATGAGACTTTTTAATGTCAGTCACAGTAGTATGCCAGATTTGTACAAATCTCTCCTAGCCAGACTGAGCAGAATCATTAACTAAAGGATATAATTTTAAAAGGTTAGACTGAAAGGATATATCAGTAGGTGTAAGCAATTTATGTGCTCAGTTATCTCCACGATTCTGGTCATGGACCAAACTGGACAAGAACCAAATAATATTTCTCCTAAAGCCAACATTGAACCTGACCACTGAATTTGATTTGTTTCTTGTCCAACTCAGTATACAACCAGAACTATGGAAAAAATCAAGCTTTTGGACCGAGGCACCCCAGTATATATAGTGTATATTTCACATGAACTTTATCTTATCAAATTTTCAGAAAATATCCCATCAGTAAAACCATCCACTTGCGTGTTTTAGCCACATTTATATCCACCAGTATAGAATTTTATTTCTTTATATTAAATAGACCCAAATAATCTACACTGTTAGGATAGGGTAAAACTTTCTTCAGCCTGAGTTCAGTTATAATTATATAAGTTTTAAAGAGGAAAATAGGAACAAATTTTAAAAGTAGATTCCTTCTGAAGTTTCTAATGGAAAAAGTTTCTAATGGAAAAATATAATAGCAGCTATTCTGTACTTTACTAAAAACAGATCTGAGCTAGAGAAAAGCCTCTGTGCTTTAAACCAAGAGCAACCACCAAGGTGCAGTTTCCTATAAATGTCAATCCCCAGTATTATACACATACAGAAAAAAAATATGTGCAAGTTTAAATAAGAGTTACTTCTCAAACTATCCCATACCAAAGGACTGTGATCAGGATTACTAGAGTTAGCAGAATCCTTTGTTAGCAAAAAGGCGCAGAAAGAAAATCTTGTTCTAGGTTAAAATGCCAGAATCCTAAAAAATTAAATTGTGTGGAAAAAATAAAATACCGTTAAATACCTTGGTTCACAAATGCCTCTGTTTGCAAACATTTCAGTCTACAAACAAAAGTGTTTGCGAAATTTTGCTTCCATTCCCAAACTCCACATCAGGTGATAAACACAGCTGGGGCCATCTTCCCCACACAAACACAAATGCAGCCACCTTCCCCAAAATCATAGAACAAATAAACTCAGAAACCAGGGTTCCACTCTATATTTAATGTTCTGAGCATGTGATATTTCTCAGTAGTTTGTATGTTAAGATACACAGATTTCTCATAGTACTACTTAAGTAAAAAGCATCTAATTCTCAAAGCTCAGTCTCATTTTTAAAGAACTACTCCTGTTTCTCTCATGGCTTGGGTTTCTGTGGTATGTGATATATCTATGATATTAGAAAAAGTAAAGATATTTTTATAAGCCCTCAGCCCTTCCATAATAGGCAAAGTGTGTGCCACCAGTCAGCTGGACAGTGCCCGAGGCCCACCTCATTGGACCTGTGTGGTTTAAAAAGCAGAAAGCAGCAGATATGCATAAATCTCTGAAACTCTGCATTTATCAGCAGTTCCACCAAAGACACGAGCCACCCTATTTTCCTAACATCTCTTTAACATTCTTACTAATTTCTCCTGTTATCCTACAGAGTACAGTTCTAGTTTGCCTCAGCTTTGTTTTTGTTTTAAGAAAATGACTCACTGTAACATGTATATGTGTTTTCTTCCTCTCCTCTGAAGTGTGATCCAGTTGCCTTCCTTCCCCTCACAAAGAACAATCGGTTCTCCAGCTGATTTCCCCCCTGGCCCGAGTTCAAGCCCTGCCTCTTTTTCCGCTTTGCCTGCTATGCCTCCCGCTTGTCCTGGCTCTGCCCGCCTTAGCGCCCTCTCCTGGTAACTGCTCTGTCCGCATGCTGCACTGAGGCAAGAGTAGTGCTCTCACTCAAAAGTAAAACACAGATGTCCGTGGATTTTAGAGAACTTTCGACAGGCAAAGTGGAGGGCTCTGGATCCCTTGTGCTTCTGAATCTGAAGTCAGTGTTTCTCTTCTAAGGTCTCACTGTGTTTACTCATCAGACATTAGACAAACGTCTTCATCACATGGAACATCATTCCCTTCCTCTGTCAAACACTAGCGCTCCTGCCCCATAGCACAGGTCAAACATCAGTCTCCGGAGAGAGCACCTTTGGGGACAAGAGAGAGAGGGGAGAAGATAAAGAACAAACAGCACTTTGGAGAGTTTCTGAATCTGGTTCTAGCAATAGACTATATTGTCGCTAGAAAACAAATGCCCCCGATTACTGCTGGTGTCAGAACTTTATTATTTCCTTATATATTTCCTGTATGTATTTTTTTTTTTGGTGGTACTGGGGATCAAACTCAGGACCTTGCACTTGCCAGGCAGGTTCCTGTATATACTCTTATGCACTGGGGGTTCTTTCTCCTTCTCATCCCTCCAGGCTGAAGCGGTCCAGGAGGAGGAAGACACTGCCGTGCATGAGGATGACCTCTCAAGTTCCATCAATGAGCTCCCCGCAGCCTTTGAATGCAGTGACAGCTTCAGCCTAGACATGACTGAGGCAGAGGAGAAAGGCAGCCGAGGCCTGGACCAGTTTACCCTGGCAAGGTGAGGAAGCCCCTGGTGGAAAGGAGTGTACCTGGTGCAGTGTTGCGTTTGCGCTTACGCAAGTTCATGACACACTTGTACTATTGGGCTCCCTAACGAAGGAGTCCAACGTGGTGCACGGCTCAGTGGGCTCTCAGTGAGTTAGCACGCCCAGCTCCAGATGGAGCCTCCTGGGGAACCATGAAAGGATGCCTGTGCAAGAATCTAGAAAGCCAAAAAGCAGCATGAAAAGCCAAAGAAGGGCCTGGCGATGTGGTCCAGGCTTTATAGGCTCTGAAGATAAGCAAGCATGGGAAGGCTTGAAAATGAGTTCTTCCCACTTTGAGTTAAAAGGTATGAACAAGAGGCTCTTTATGAACTAAACATCTGCTGTTCTTTAACTCAATGTCCTTCGGCCGGGTGCCTGATACCCCTGAAACGAGTGAGATATCTGAAGCACAGATAAGAACACCACTGCTCAGGTAAATGCAGCACGTAGGAGAGGTCAGAAATAATACGGATGTGCTGCAGGAGAAGAAAGAGGAGATCCTAACATTACTCTTTTGAAAGTGGAAAATGAGAAAATAAAATAAGTAAATTTTGTGGTAGCTAGATAAAGGCCTCTGTCGTAGTGAAAGGTATCTGTGAAAGGGAGGCTGAGGTGATACTGGGAAAAGACCTTGACTTGTTGCTTTTTATTTAGTTTAATTCATTATCTGCTTTGCTTCTCTCTCTCTGTCTCTCTCTCTCCCTCTCTCTGTCTCTCTGTCTCTCTCTCTCTGTCTCTGTCTCTTACCCTGCATTTCTTTCCTCCCTCCCCTTTGTATTCTGGGCATTTACACATATGCATTCATTAATCCTCTCTACATACAAAGGGAAAATTAGAAGAATCAAAATTTGTGTTATAATTTTTCATAGCAAATACAGAGGAATGGAAGTGCCAAAGCATAGGAACGGATGTTTCTTTCAGGGAAACATGGTGGACCTGGGAAAGCAAGAGGCTTGCCGAGTGCTTGAGAGGTCCCTAGTGTGGATAACGGCATCAGAAATGGTGGAATCACAGAAATTCTAGAGGTGGAAATTCTATTTCCTAGAATGAGAAAAGAGTATCAGAGACCTCTGATAAAGCAGGCCCCAGAACACCCTCAAAGGAAGAGGGGGCCAGACAGTCCAAGTTAGCATTTGTACGACCACCTAGATAGAGGACATAAGTCCTTAACAGTCATTCTCATGTCTCTCAGCTTTGGAGACGGTGACAGAGGCGTCTCTCCTCCTCCCTCGCCCTTCTTCTCGGCCATCCTCGCTGCCTTTCAGCCTGCAGCCTGCGATGACGCTGAGGAGGCTTGGCGCAGCCACATCAACCAGCTCATGTGTGACTCCGACGGCTCCTGTGCGGTGTACACATTTCATGTGTTCTCCTCTCTGTTTAAGGTATGGCTCACCGGACATGCCTAGCGCTGAGGCCCTGAGAAGAGGCCCAGCTTCTGTCTGAATCAGGGGCTCGTGGTTTTCTTCCACAATTGTCCTGTTTCCTCCTCCCAACATTGCTATGCTCCCTTGACCTACCAGGCTCTTCTACCATGCCTTCGTGCCTTCCCCTCCTCGGAGTGGTCTTAGGAAGCTGCTGGCCTCAAACACTTTCAGCTACCTCTCCCCTCCATTCTGGCCTTTGGTGTCCCCGGGCCTAGTAGCTGTGACGTTAGGACCATGACTGGATCGGCCACGCTGTCCTCCACACTGTGCTCCCTACTCCCTTCCCAGAGAACTCATGCTCATTTGATACTTTCAAAAAGATTGAAAAACGTGGGTGTGCATGCGCGCGCGCACGTGTGCATACATTACTGGAATTGAACCCAAGCCCTTTGCACTGAGCTACAGCCCAGACCTTATTTTGACACATGGTCTTGCTAAGTTGCCCAGGCTAGAATCAAACTTGCAACCTTCTTTCCTCAGCCTCTGAGAGTGCTGGGATTACAGGTATGATTAAGAGAGTAGATTTTAAGTGTTCTCACTGCAAAAAAATAAGTCTGAGATAATACATATGTTAAGATGTAGCCACTCTACAGTGTACATACAAATATATAGAGTATGTATTCCAAAGTGACCTATATGTATAATAAATACTTTTGTTTTTGAGATAGGGTCTCTCTGTAGTTCAGGCTGGCCCTGAACTCACGGCAATCCTCCTTCCTCAGCCTCCCAAATTGTTGCTAATTTTAAAATAATAAGTAAAAAGGTTTTGAAAGTCCCACTCCACACAAAAGTAGTTTTCTCTACTATCTAAGTTGACTTTGGCCTTGGCAAAAGATCACTACCTTGCCTTGCAGAATATTCAGAAGAGGTTCTGCTTTCTGACCTGTGATGCAGCCAGCTACCTTGGAGATAACCTCCGGGGAATTGGATCCAAGTTTGTTAGCTCTTCGCAGATGCTCACCTCCTGCTCTGAGTGCCCAACGCTGTTTGTGGATGCGGAGACTGTGAGTACCCCAGCAGGGGCCCACCCAATCCTGTGGAATGCTGCTGTAGAGACCCCTCTGCGCAGAAGTGGTGCTGTGCTCTGACTTCCCGAGGCCTCAGATCTGCAGGGGGCATGTTACCAGCACAGGCTAAGGCAGAGCTACCTCAGGGAACCAGGGGAAGAGGTCCACCTCCTGGCTCTTACCATGCCTGTGGCACCTCCATGATGACGTGGATTCTGCCAGCTGTTGAGTACCCTTCAACCCCAGAGCTGACCAGGCCAGGCTGGCCTAGGGTCTGGGTCTCCAGAGCCAACATCTCCCCACTTTCTTATCCAATCTCAGAGACCCCTTACCCTCTGTATCCCCCACCCCAGCTATGAACACTCACTTTAGAGGGTGACTGGGGTAGCCGCTGGCAGACTGCTGACTTGTGACCTCGCAGGTATAACTCTGGACCCACAAGACTGGCAAGCTCTTTGAGGGCAGGATGGTCGGTGGCCTTTCTTTATATCTATCACAGAACAGTGACGTGGGTTTATAAAGTCCGCAGTTCTTCCAAGAACCACACTGTGGTTGGTTGCCCCACAGCAAGGAATACAGTGACAGAACTCATTCTCCCTTAAATGATTTAAAATTAAGATAAAATCAGTGTGAGTCTCTTTGGAATTCTGACTCCATATCACATGGAGTATCACTGCATGGCAACACTGGAGTCCATGCCAAAAAAAAGTATATCATACTCTGTGAGCCTCTATGGAATACTTAGTAAGGCTTCTCTGCCTGTACTGATACGTTAAAAAAAATATGTTTTCCTAGAAGACTCAGATTCACAAGCTAGTATTCATTGTAATTGCAACTGGCAAAAGAGCAAAATCATAGATTTCACAGATTATTAAAAAGGATGCACTGGCCCCCTTTGCATTGCTTGTAAATAAGCGTCTCTACCCATGCAGCCACGCCGTCGTGTTGGTATCTCCCTGGACGTCTTAATGCCATTATTTTCCTCTCTGTAGCTCCTTTCATGTGGACTTCTGGACAAGCTCAAGTTCAGTGTTTTAGAACTGCAAGAGTATTTGGATACCTACAACAACAGAAAAGAGGCCACGCTCTCAGTAAGCTCTTGTGTTTCTGTGCATACGCATTTAGTGAAAACCGACTGGGTGCGATGGTTAAGAGTTCTTGGAGAATGTGGGAAAAGCCCAGGATGGGCTCTGTAAGGAGAGGACAGGCCTCATCTTCTCCTCTGTTCACAAGCCCAACGTAATGGAGGCAGAACACATAATACACAGATGATGTAGAAACAGAGCCTAGAAGAAATTTTTCAACTTTGATTTTTAGCCCCCTAGTGTTTCTACCAAGAAATCAGACCTGCCAAGCAGATCTTTTATATCAATGTTGCAGTTTTTCTTTTCTGAGAGATTGGAAAGGGTTCATTATTTCCTTCCAGTGTTAGCCTCCCTCAAAACTAGCAGTCATGATCCATCTCATCTCCCCCTTTGCCTGCTCGTGGCAGCTGTTTCCCCCGGCCCCGTGGCTTTTCTCAGCCGTTGCCTTTCACCTTTTTCTGCCTTCATAGATCTAGATGACAAAATATTAGAGACCGAAGTGATCTAGAAACCACCTGTACAACACCTGTTTTCTGACCATGCCAGAGAACACAGTGGCTCGGTGAGAGTAACTGCATGGCATGTATCGATGTCTATCTTCAGGCATGACAGAAGGAGCGTCGAGTTTGAAGTCAGATGAACTTGGGTTCAAATTACAGCTCAGCACTTAAGGAGCCGTGACCTTGGATTGTTGTAAGGACGTGAGGCCTATGATAGTCACAGCAGTTACCATTCTATGGGTCTTTTCTAAGAGTCCAGCAGCCTCTAAGAGTGACATGTCTTCAGTCCACTCATTTAATGCTGGTAAATGCCCTAGGTGTCACTATTGCTCCCCTCGTTCCTGAGGAAGCAGAAGGGTGGGCTTGAAAACCAGATCTGTGACACAGAGGTTCATGTCCTAACAATACTTCCTTGAAAAGAGCACTATATCTGCAATCTCCCTAGCACAGCGCTACGCACATGGGTGCTCATGCCAAGGCAAACGGGTGTGGATTTATTTACTGCTGTTGTTGCTATTGACTTTCCCAGGACCTGCCCAAGGGTAAGAGTTCTGAATTCCACAACAGCAATTCAGTCTATTTCTGTGGCTCCTCACCTGTCATGATTTGCCCAGCTTCTTGGTCATTAGTCGGTAAAAACAATCCTTTCATCCTAGTTAGTGAACTAAACTAACCTACTGGTGCAGGTGTGAATTTCAGTTCTCCCGTACTCATGGTTCCTTTTACCATCTGTGTGTGTTACTATCCCAGAAGCTTAACACTGGAAGAATCTCAAAACAGATGAGCTATTGGTATAGTAGCCTTTCTTACCGTGGAGGAGACCTGCCACCTACAGACCACCGTATCACAATCATGTGAAACGTTCCTAACCACATATGTATTCATCTTCACTTATACATACATTAGGAATGGTCTGGTGAACTAGAGATATATCATAGTGTTGAAGTTTTATTTTTAATGGCCATCATTGATCCCAAAAAGACATTTTAATTTCAACCCCTAAAAGCGATCTTTTCCTAAAAGTCATTACTGCAAAATTTTATTTTATTATTAGAAACATGATCAATGTTTCCTGAAAGAATTCATATTTTAGATATTCTCAGACAAACCTGAATGTACAGCAAAATTTCATTTTACCATTACAAGCATGATAAATTTTCCTGAAAGAATTCATGTTTTAAATGTTCTCAGACATCCCTGAATTTACCTGTGTTTGTCTCTCTTTTTCTGAAAACAGTGGCTTGCAAATTGTAAGGCAACCTTTGCTGGAGGATCAAGAGATGGAGTAATCACCTGTCAACCTGGGGACTCAGAGGAAAAGGTAAGAAAAGCCTATAAGACTGTATCTCTTCTGCGGTCTGACAGTGTGTGGTGGTTTTGATCCATCCAAGGAGCATGGAACTTGAAAAGAGAAGAGGTGGAATGAGTGACCGCGTATATCCAGATGACACCAATAGCATAAGACAGAAAGAATACCATTCACACTGTGCATGATTGTGTGCTGATGGGATTTGGGAGGTTCTTCTTCTTTTTGGAAAAGTAAAGATATAAAAATAACCTTTTTTGTTGGACAGTGTCTAACCATACTAATCATTTCCTAGTAAATCTGCTCTTAATTCAGAATATACTCATAAAACCAAATTACATCAGTTCTCCAGTGAAACACTTAAATTGGCCCTTCACCAATCACTGATTTTCCCGTTTAGACTAGCTCTAAGTGTGCACCTCAAACCTGCTGGTAAACGTGTGATGCATTGTAAGGCAAACTGTGCAGAAGAGTGTGAACGGGTATGAAATCATCCGTGTTGCAGTTCAGTTCCTGCTTTCTGGTCTACGTGGTGATACAGCAGTGAACAATAGACAAGACCTCTGCCCTGGGAGAGCTTCTGACTTGTCAGAGAGACAGACTTCAATCAAAAAGTTATAAAGATGTGAGCTGTAATAAATGCCATTGAAGACATGAGAAACAGTAGGCTATGAAGCATACTGCAAGGCAAATAACCAAACAGAACAGTGGCTCTGGGAAGGCTTCTCCAGGGAAGTGTGCTCTGGCTGTGATCTCAAATATGAGCCAGAGAGAACTGTCTCTGGGGCTACAGCAAGTTGTGTGCAGAAAAGTTTGAGAAGAATGCAGAGAGGTTGGCAGAAGCCAGACCAGGCAGGGCATGGCTGGACTGCTGCAGTGATCAGGAACTGAAAAGCGTAATGGCAGGGATGATGAGACCAAGGCTGTCCCTCTCTACCTGCTGTGGAAACAGACCAAAGTGGTAGATAAAGGAAGTTAGAAGTCTGCTGCTCCATCGAGGAGAAGGTTATCTCGGAACTACATCGGGGGAAAGCGTTGTAAATTGCACCTCCTCCAGAGCATCCAGGGTCGTGTTTCTGTTAGAAATAGTGCTTCAACAATGTAAAAAGAACAAAAAGTTTAGGATACAAATTTTCAGCATAGTCCCAGTGATTCATTTCCAGTTTGGTAGTTTTTACTGCATAACCTTTCAGTTCAGTCCTAGCAGCAACTATCCTGGCCCGCACTGACTCACCTAGTGAGCCACCTGTTAGGCTTTGTGAAGAGACCAGAGATTGAAATATGTAGAGAAAGTATTAAAGTGCAGTTTCTGCCCTTGATGACGACAGACATTTATATTTCATGTTAAGTCATTTGATCCTCTCTAGACGGGAGGCAAGGCCGACAGTGTAGTTCATTTTGTAACTGAAGAAACCAAAGTTTGACCTAAGTCTTCCTGGCTGATTAAGTGACAAGTGGAAATATAGCTGGGCCATAAAGTCTGGAAGCATAGGGAAATATATGAAATAAATTGTTTATATTGTATTTTTAAAATAGAAATTTGATGGTATTACTAAGTTTCTCATAAGCAACGCATTGTCAAAAGTGCAATTCAAAATCACAAGCAACTATAACGTTTCCATTAGTCTCTGCATGTACATCTGTGATGTGCTGCTTCTGATGATTTGCGGCTCTGATGTGCTGCTTCTGATGATTTTTACTGGTACCTGTGCCATTAGCATGTTTCAGAAGTACTGAACTTTTTTCTGTTTTTCTTACTATTATTAAATTTATTGGTACCATTTAGATAAACATAGTGGTCACATTCATCATAGGGAATTTGTACCTATAAATGATATCCCTTGATTCCTTTTCCTCCCATTCCCCTCCCTCCCTTCAACCTCTCTTCCCCTCCTTACTTATAAAGCTTTGTTTCCATTTTATCCTTCGCTTCTCACCCCTCCCCAGTCCCCTTTCATTTTGAAAACTTTCTTCCTGTCTCACAATACCTATCATACATTTTAGTTCTCATTTATACTTCCAGTTTCTCACAGTAGAGAGACAATGAGATATTCATGTTTTTCCCGTTTATTTCACTTAAGAGTATGGTCTCATCTGCAAGTTTATCCTTTACGGTTGGCTAAAAGTACTGTATTTTTAAGAAATAAGTATTACCCAAGTTTCAGATCTTGTGGCCCCCAAGAGCACTGAGGCCTTCTAGTTCCAGCTCAAACCTTCCCCTGCTTCGCTCTGCTGTTCAAACAATGTCAGTTCAGAAAAGAATTTCCGGTTAGGATTCACAGTCAGCACAAACATAGTCATCCACTTCACAGTGTGGTTTGCATAGTAGTGTGTTGAAAACATTACGTAAACATTTATCCTCAATGATCTTACTGTGTTTTGTGTAATAACAACTCAGTAAAGTGCATTATAATTCACTATAGATTTTTTAGGAACAAGGGTTGAAACCAAATCTCAGGGCTGGGAGTATAGCTCAGTGGCATAAGCACTTGCTTGGCAAGCCTGAGGTCATTAGTTCAATTCTTGGTACAGAAAAAAAAAAAAAAGAAACCAAATCTCATATTTGTTTAGAGTTTTCTGGCTAACCCTGCTTCCTAATAACAGAAATTCTAGTTAAATGATCCTCTTTTTCAAATATCCTAGTCTGCAAATGTGTAATAGTTATGCTTGTAATTATTTCTGATAAGAGGCTTGACTTGGTTTAGCTGTGCATTTTTCCCCTCTTGCTTCTTTATTGTCCCCAAACTTTTTTTGTGTTTTTTGCTTATTCTAGCTACTCCCTTCTTCCCCATCCATTTTTCTTTACTTCCATACATATAAAATCATGCCTTAAATAACAACAGGGCTGTGTTCTGAGAAATAGAGCATTAGGAGGCTTCATCGCTGTGGAACTATCACAGGGCACACTGCAAACCACGAAGGCCACAGCATCCCTGGTGATGGGACATTACAGAGCCACAGTCACGTGTGTGGCCTTGCATTGGCCAAAATGTTGTTTTGTAGCATGTGACTATATGTAGTACTGACCCTTTCCCATCTCTTTTCTTGTGCTTTTGCTAAACCTAACATATTAAGATAATAGAGTTTCATCTTCATTCATTTCTATGTAGCAACTCTGTCAGCAACAATCTTAAGAATATAAAAGGGGAAGAGAAAAGTTTTTTTCTGAAGTATTAAACGTATTTAATCCTTTAAGACAATCCTTTAAAAAGAAGGGATTTTCTATCTTTCAAGGAAAGAAGTTGAGAGGCAAATTCCAAAGACCATATTTTCCCCATTTGTCCTGACGTTCTCTAAGTTACTTTGAGACAGAACATACACATAGCAAAGAATTAAGAGAATACTTTCTAGCATGCTAAGTGTCTAATATGGGTTTAGGGATCTGCATAAATACTGAGGGTCCATAAACTACCCAAGAGTGGTGAGGATTTGTTGCAAAAAGATTGATGTACAGTCAAATTGTAGCCTAATGTTCCCCCATTTTAGTAAGACCACAAGGCACTGGCCCCATTATTAGTACCAGTGTGCAATTCAGATTTCCCTAAGTGGCTCGTGGACATGTTGGTGACCAGAAAAATTCAGGCAATGGCCAGTTGTTCTGAGAAAGATGCTTGCAGTCCCGTGTATGTGATGACTCCAGACCTGAGGCTGGTCTGCGAGGCAAACTGTATACTGCCTAAGAGAGAAGTTGGCAGTCTTAATAAGTCAAGTGGGGCTGGGTGGCTTGTTAAAGTCATCAGGACTCCCAGCTCAGTTGTCTGTTGGATTTGCTAGTAGGCCTGGAAGTTGTCTGAGCAAGACTCATACTCCCAGGCCACATACTCTTAATTTCATCAGCCCTGACTGTACCACTTTGAGCATGAAACTTAGCCAAGCACAGTGGAGAGTAAGTTCCATCACAGTGAACACCTACACTGTACAAGACCTAAATAGGACGTGGGAACAAACTGGGGGAAAATCTTTATACACTGACAAGGGCCCTTGAGGAGACATGGCGGTGTCACTCCATGTTAACACTGAGGGCTTCTTTCCAGAGATAGAGATGTGTTGCTGATTAGAGCTGCAACTGGCTTCTATGTCTGTGTCTGTGTATTCTCTTGTCTATGGCAGGCTCTGTGTCTCCTAAAATAATGTGATGCAGTCAGCTGTTCTAAGAGTCCTTTGCATTGGGGGCAAGTAGAATGGGGACCAGAGCAGAGATGAATGCATTTATAACTTACCAACACACATGTGGATGTAAAGTACAGAGTGAAGTCACCGATAACTGCTATACATTGGAGGTGTGATCAACAAATACAGTGAATGTTTACATTTTAAAAAATGTATTTCTGTGAAAGACACTGCTACTGACCTCCCTCAGAATACGCCCCCTCTCTTCAGGCGTGTTCATCTCGTCTTTCTTGCCACGTTCTAAAGCAGTTCAGGAAGTCCTCTCTCGTGACTCTGCATGGCTACCTTGAGGTCCTGGATCAGTTCAAAATGGTTAGGGGAATTTCTGTCAAACAAAAACCTTACCATGTGCCCTCATCTACCTTGTTCAACATATCTGGCACCTTGCAACTTCTGACTCTTCCCCAAAGTCAAAATGTCCATGACAGGTAAACATTTTAAAACAATTGACAGCATCCAGGTAGCTACAGTGGTTCAATGAAAGACGCTTACAAAAGGTGACATCTGGAACTGCTTCAGAGAGTGCAGGAACGGCGGGATGCATGTTTGAATACTGAGGGGAGGGGGTTAATGGCAATGTGTCTTTTAATGCAATCAACTTTTTTTAAATTGTTCACATGTTCACTGTATCTTTACAATGCCTTGTGAATTTGAGGGAAGGCATTTTTTAAAAACACAAATATAGCATCAGAGATATAGCTCAGTGGTACAGCACCTGCCTAGCAAGCACCAGGTTGTGAGTTTAATTCCTGGCACCAAAACAAAAAAAGACAAATATGATTTTGGTTAATGATTTAGGCTTCCTAGTGATTATAATAATTATCCTAAAACAAGATGCACCATACACTAACTACAACATAAAACAGCGAGTGTAATGTGTGTGTCTCACAAAATCAGTTTCATTCTTTTGTAGACACAACCACACCAGTATTTTCTCAGCCTGTGTATTTAAGAGAGAAAAATCTTCTATGACATAAGGATTTGGGTTTCCATTGATCTCTCTTTTGGAATTTATTCTGGAGGAACTAGAACTAGGTGGCTTAAGTTCACATAAATGTAGGCCCCGGGTGCAAATTCTCTGGCCAGCTCTGGCTTGTGGAGCAGTGCTTGCAATTTCAGCCTTGCAGCTAACACAGCTCATCTCAGCTGCACAGAGGTGGCCTAGGAAAGCTACAGATGTTTCATCTGCATTTTTCACAGGGATCTCACTTGACATATTGTCATTTACAAGATGTTTCTGGGTGTTGCTTGAACATACAGTGTAAGTCTTCGGACTCAAGTGCAGAAATGTATATTTAGCCCTGCTACATCTGACCTTATTATATTCAAATCATCACTCCAACTATTGGGGTCTTCCTGGACACTGACAATCTCAGTTACTTGTTTCCTGTTTCTGCATAACCCATGGGGGAGAAGCCTGCAACCTGGGGCGGATTAAGTACGCAAGGTTTATTTCAGCTTTTGGTATGAGAGATTTGAATCTGTTGTTGATAGGGCCCAACTCGGGAACATCACAGTGGAAAAGTGTGACAGAGGAAAGCTGCTCAGTTTGTGGCACTCAGAGAGCAGAGAACGGGGGAAAGCTGAAAGGAGGATCCAGAGACCAGATGTAATCTCCAAAGTCCTGCCCCAGGACCTTCCCAAACACACCAAGGTCCCTGTTTTGCTACTCCCTTAGGCATCGCTCAAGCCAGTCAAGTTGACAATCAGGAGAAAACCTCACATATAACAAAGGCTACTTCTCTTTGTCTACTTGCAATGTCTTCTTTGAGGTGGCTCTTTTTTGAAAAGACCGTGAAGAGAGTCATCTCTAAACCATGCCTACATCAAAACATCATCACTTGAGAAAAAAAATCATGCTGATTGTAATCATACTGATTATTTTTTCTTTTAATTTTTAACTTAGTTTTTGCTGCCAAGTAGAGTATTCATTCCCTTTCATTCCCTTAGTGTGTCAAAAGTGCTAGGAACATGAAGTTAAAGGGATAAAGAGATAGACCTTGCTCTCGAAGGACTTATGCTGTAGTAGATAAAGATGATTATGTATACAATGCTGAATTGCCAAGGGGGCATTACGGAATCAGGAAGACACAACAGAAGATGGTGGGAGTGGGCAGTTCTGCCTTTGGAACAGGGATGGTTAGAAAAAGTCTCCACTGGGGAAATGACTCAAGTCACTTTCACATTTAAAATTTAAAAATGTGAAAGTATCTATCAGGTAGACAGCATAATACACAAACACCCTCCATCCATGATTCTTCTCTCCACCCTTGCCTCTTTTTTTCCCTGTTATGAAGTTCAGATTTTGTATACGGAAATATAATAGATATTATATCAGTAAAAGAGCAAGAACAAAACCATGATGGCTGGAAGGCCAAAAGAAAGAAGAAAGGAAAAATATGTAGATTTCTGCCAAGAACAGGTTTTCCTGTTGATTTGAGCCCTTTGCCATGTTCAGTTTGTTGGCATTGATAAAATCAGCCAAAGACAGGCCAAGTCCTTGTATATCTGACTTTGGGATGTTATGCCAGAAGACAAGAATGATACATTATTTAAAGCATTCAAGAAGAAGAAAATTAAGATATTGAGGGAAAAAATGGGAAAACTCTCAGACTAAGAGTTTTATATCCAGCCAAACTAATATACTGGTATAAAAGGGTACAGATAAATACATGTAAGGAAAATTGTTCCTATGAACAGTTCTTAATCTTCTAAGAAAAGTCTTCTATACACTGTCACCATACAAAATCGTTTGTTAGACATCCAACATTAGGACTGAACATAAAGTATGTACTACCTGTAGAGTTTTGACTAAACCATGTTATATACCAGATAGCATAGTATGTAGTATCTGCAGTTGCTAATAATGTGGATACAGTGCAATGAAAAAAAAGGAAAAATCAGTGAGAAAGAAGAGGAAGAGGAGGGCAAGAGAAAGAAGGGGAATGGAAGAGAGGGGAAGGGAAGGGAAAGTGAAAACCGACATTGAAGAATGATGGGCATCATGGTTGATTAGGAAAATCTTTTTTTTTTAGTAGAAATCAGCAGTAAGAATGTCTATAAGAATTGGTTTAATCCTTTTACCTTTCACTGGTTCCATTAGTGCTATATCTTCCATTATGATGAAGAAATTTCAGACATGGAAATGTTCAGAACAAAGAAATCTTTATGACCCTTGTCTCAAAATGTGATCCAAGATTACTTCTATTAGAATAATGTGGAATCTTGGTTTAAAATGCAACCTTATGGGACTCTTCCTAACCCAATTGAATCTGAAAGTCTCTATAGGAAATAGAAGGAAAATCTACATGTTAACATATTTTCCAGAAGGTCCAGAAATAATTTTCAAATCACTATTCTAAATTCTTGTTTCAATAAAACATAATCTCAGTGTCCACATATAACCCCTTTCACAAAATCCTTACTCACTGGAGCTCAAATAGAGTACAGTTAATACCTGTAATGTATCTTTCATTGAAGTAACAAAGTATAAAATTACATATTTTAATAAAAATGTAAATTAACCTGCTGATGATAGTTTTCCTCTTAAAAAGCAATAGGAAAACTCCAAGACCTATCCTTCAGTCTATGCTCAAATAAATTGTTCAAAAATCCAAACCACCCAATGCCCACATATTTGTGATTGAATTTCTCCCTCATATATCTTTGTTATTGCCATATTTCAACTCCAAGCCAAATTCTACCAACATTTATACAGCTCAATATTCTCTGATGATAGTGGGCACTTCGTGAAAATAAATGGAACCTGGATTAATTCCCATGTTAAAATTGCTTTTGCATAGTATAATTTGCACTTTATACAGCCAGAGGCCTAACAACTAAAGTAACACTGAGGGGGAGTATGTGATTGGCGACACTAAAGAGGAAATGGTGTATTATAAAATCTCAAAGGTGGATATGCAGCCTGTGGTTTTAGACAAGTTGAAGAGGGTAAATGTTGAATAAGACTTTCTCCAGTTCATCTGTAAGCCATTAAACTTCCTCCAGATATAGCTGATCAGTCTTTATTCCATAAGCAATCTTCTTTCCTGTATGTGCCAAAGAAATATCTCCTAAAAATATTTTATAGTTTTCTCAAAAATAGTAAATGCCCCAAGGTATATTTTCCATGTCACAGGCTTCAAGATATTTATCCTTCCAAGCTTTGACAGACATTCATGACCAAGGTCCAGAATAATTACTCAACAAACATAATAATCAGTGTGCCAAAACCACATGGTATTAACAAGTAAGTGCACAGTGTTCCTACCTGTTTAGGAGATTAGATACACCTACTCATTACTGAACAGAGAAGCCTAGTCATTAGACTATGTTACTTCCTGCCTATCTAGAATGTAAATTTTATCTCATTTAGTTTTAACCCATGACTTTCACAAGGTAAATATGAAAATAATAGCCAAATATGATGTGTTTCACCTTTAGTCATATCAAATTTTTCTTTCTCTGGCCAATTATAAGCATAGAAACCCTCTAAAGGCCAAATGAAGATAAAGCAGACATGTCTAGACTACTGTGGGCTTTTTAAGCTGCCTGTTCCCTAGTAGTTAATGATAGTTCATAACACCACGGCTTCTTGGGGAGGTTTTTTTTTTTCATTTTAAGGAAGCATACTTCCAAAACTGATTTTATAAATCAAGCCATATCAGAAGAAAAGGAACAAAGCTTGAATAAAATTCTTGAGGCCAAATAAAATAATCACATTCCCACAACATGGCCAAAACACCCTCAAATCACCAGAACACAGATACATTTATAAAGATGTCTATAGGGATATTTTTTTAAAACCTGAGAACAGGAAGACGCTGGTCCGGGGGGAAGAAGGTTTTACTATTTTCCATGGAACATCCCCTTAGAAAGGCATTGTTCACTACCTTTCTAGAACAGTAGATGCAATCAGGTCCCAACCTACGGCCCAGGAAAGGATTCTAGGGTGATAAACATGAAGGAAGCTTGAAGCGACCTACCTAAAAAGGAGCACTTAGAAAGGATACCCAGAACTGGTGTGCATCAAACCTGGCCATCGCCCAAGAAACACACCGCAGTATTTTATGTCCTGCGTGCTGATGGGAGGAACATGGTGACAGTGACATTCCTTAGCACCAAGCTGGAGTCAGAGAGCTTTATTTGCCGTTATTGGGCAGAGAAGCGTTCGCTTTGACTCATTTCATGACCTCCTTGGATTACTCCTTTGTTTTTTAAAACAGCAAAAGGATGACAGTTTCCTTCACCACGTGATCATGTCATAGACTCAGCACATGTTTCGCTCCACCCTGCTGAAAATTAAATTGCATGCACAGGCACCTACTTTCTAGGTGAACACTAAACATTTCTGTCAGATTTGCTGCTTTCTGAAAAGTCTTCACAGTGGAAATGCTCTGTGCATAGAGACGTTAAGACTGATCCTGTGTGCCCATGTGATATACATGTAAGTGTTGGTTATAGAAACTACTTAGACAAAGTTTTCTTTAAAATAATAGCTACCTCAAACCATGTAATCTACAACATAGGCTTAAAGAGATTCATCTTTCAAAGCATAGCGATATATCTGGTCAGAGCCCAAAAACTACTCAGAAGATATAATGTAATAACCATCAATGTGCCAAGCCCCATAGATACTAGCAGCAGGTACAGGAAACAGAAAGCCCTGAATGGGACAGCAGAGACACTATTTGTGGTGATCCTTCAGTTACTGCATTTTGTAGATACTAATAAAGAATAATTTGATAGTTTTATTTGATCTTTTATAGTATCTTATGATAAAGTACAGTATATTAAATTGATAACCCAGAGAGTTTTTGAAAGAGCTTTAAAGAAAAGAGCTTTAAAGAATGGGCAAATTGATTTTCAAAAAAATGTTTTTTCAAGTTGTAGTTATCCAATATCTAAATTTTTGTTAACTAGCAATTCTAAATTACTCTTAGAAGTTATCTACTCAAGAAAAAATTATTTAAAAAATTAAGTGCCAAGAAAATATTTATCCTATCTCATACTTATTTGAGGATAAGTATATAGTTTATTCCTTTGAGATTATAATGTCTAGCAGTCTTATCAAATGTTATCTATGTAAAAGCCAAGACAACTGAAGAAAATGCCACTTGGATTGTTAATTATATTCAGTGATAATTGTATGGTTATAGTTTAGTAGTTACCAAACCAGACATTAAAGACTACCTTAACATAAAGCAGTACTATAATTTGAGACTATATTCTTCAAATTGTTCAGCTGTCTTTCTCACAATTTCACTGTATTACATATAACATTTATACACTAAAATCTCCAAGCAGTAAGAATTTTTATTTCTCGTCTTCAAGACTGATTTCACAGGATCTAAACCAACTAATGAGGTAACCTAAAAGATTAAAAATTGTGTGTTTTCAATGATATGTATCCCATTAGAGCTTGTTTTTAACTGGGGTGCTGTGCATGTGGAATGGGTCCAACATTGGCAACTGTTGATCAGGTGTGGGCCAGTAACGCTACTACTGCTGACGGTTCTGCTCTTGAAAGAGGGCTGTGCTTTCTGTTGCATGCATACGCTGACCCTGTACTTTCTTTCCTTTCCTTTGTTTCCTGGGCCATGCTTGCTGTGTAGCAAATGGAGTCTCTTGCAGTAAGTTAACTTTCTTTCATACTCTTGGTCCACTTAGGCACGGGTCCATAACAAACCTTATTCTTACCGTTACTATTGTACCTCTGTGCATGTTTTCCCTTTTCCGTTTCATTTTATTTTCTTTGGTAGATTGAGACATGGCAGTTTTATCAGTAGCATTCTGCACTGCTTTTTCCCCAAAGTAGAAACCTCATTGCTATGAATTCTCATATTGTCAGTAGAATATTTTAAATAATAACTATCACTATTTGGCATTTGGGAAGCTCAAGAGTTTTCATAGCTAGGTTTCACCCTAAATTGAGATGACATAACATTGTTTTGAAACAATACTTTTTACTTATTTGCAAGTCCTTGATAATTTTCTTTCACACCAGATTTTAAAATGTTTCCACAAAATTTAAATGGCAGTATGATGAAGTATTTTACTAAAGCAACCAAAGATCGTTTGAGTTAATTAGCAAATGTAGCTCCTTCTTCAAACCTAAGCTGTGTACCAGTATTGAGGGACCAAATCTAAGCGGAATTGTCTTCCCCTCTCAGCACAGAAAGAGTGGGAGCAAAAAGGAAACATCTTCAGCATATTCTGATCATGAATTTTAGTAATTTTTAAAAATTAGGATGAAGCATATGATAGTATGTTCATAATATCAACAGAATATTCGTTCTAAACTTAAGTTCTTACACTTCTTCTTAAATGATTTAGGGGAGATTCTTCAGGCACCCCAAAGCTCTCGGTTCCAAGCTAAGTTTTTTATTATGGTTAAAGAGGAGCTCTACCTGCCCTCCCTTGACCCCATTTGAAAAGTGAACAGTGCAGCTTTTGGCTTAAACCACGTACATAACCCGCTGTCACTGCTGACTACCGAGCCAACAAATCTTACGTAGTGAAGGCTGTTCTTTCACCGAAAACGACCACTACCTCGGAGCTGACCGATGCCTGAAATGAAACAGGCGAACCGAGGGGACACGCTGAAGAGTAGTGTACTCCCTGGTGCTGAGGGTACTTGTCACCTTGTTTCTTCATAATACACGTACGGTGTCCAGTGAAAGCATTTCAAATTCCAGAGGCTCAAGGGGCATTTTGGACAGTGATTTGTTTTTCAGTGTTCTTTCCACGGGAAGCGTAGATGTTTTCATAATTTCTTAAGCAGTTTTGGCCCCTTCTCTATCTCTTTGATACAATAAACATTGAGCACCAAGTAGAAGGCTGTGATTGAGAGGACTGTGTGGCTTGTGTTGACACAGATGTTAGGGTGCATGTCTGCTTGACGCCAGCCAGGGCCATCACGGGGTAGTCACTCCAGTATCTGCTCAATTTATAAATTTAACACCTAAAATATGTAACAGTTTGCCTTTCATATAAAAGAAATTCTTCACTTTAAAAGTAGTAACTATAGCTTATAAAAATTAATACAACCACTCAGCTATAATTTGTAGGTATTTAATTTGCTAATGTAATGGAAACATGGCAGTTTAGTCTTTTTTATAGCTGTTCCTCTCTAGCTAGGCACCTTCTATCATGGAGCATATCAGCTTCCATAAAAACTATGCATTTCTCACCAATATTTATTGACTGGGTTTTGTTTTTCTGTTTTACTGAAGTAACAGCTAGCTGTCTTGCCTTAATTTTTTAAAAAAAGTGTCTTCACTGAGATTTCACTAGTTACACAAGAACGACTCTTAATAACTATTTCTCCCCATGCACGTTCTCTCTTTAGCAACTAGAACTGTGTCAGAGGTTGTATAAACTGCACTTCCAGCTGCTGTTGCTTTTTCAGTCCTACTGCAAGCTCATCGGCCAGGTGCACGAAGTGAGCTCCATGCCAGAGGTGAGTTCTCGCGCTCCCAGCCCCTAGGCCCGCCCCTAAAACCACCATTCTGTGTGGTTCTCCTTCCTTCCTGTCTCCAGCTGCCCCAGTGATCGTGCTCCCGCATAACCGCTTTACTCAAGCACAAGTCAAAATAAATGCCTTGTATTTGTTTCTGTTCTCATTTTCTAAAGGTTTCCGGGGCAGGGCCAGGCTCGGGGGGGAAATTTAGGGACAAGGCCGTGCTACATGTCATGCTGTAGGTGTGTCACTTGAATCACCCTGATCCCGGCCCTGGGTCTGGGCTTTCTCTGCAAAAATCCCTTGTGGTGTGGCTTTTCCTCTTCACATCTAGCCTTTCCTGCTTGCCCTTACTTTGAGGTAAGAAGAAAATGTCTAACTGTATGATACGTTTGTGGAAAAAGCAAAATAATGGAAACGTGCTGCTTCCAAGCGAGGCGGTTTTCTCAGAAGTGAAAGGAGAGTACTGGAGGTTTGCACTGGGTTACAGAAGAACACAGAGGAAAAGCACCTCATTTGCCTGGAGGACAGAAAGGTTGAAACTCCAAAGCTTTCTGGAGCAAGTCACACCTGAGCAGCTGCTTGCGAGATAAAATGGAGTCGCAGAGTTGAAGTCCGAGCAGCACGAAAGCATGGGCATAAGCGAGGCTGGGAGAGCGAGGAAGAAACTACAAGCCGTTTGGCCCAGCTGCAGAATACAGCGCGAACGCAGGAGGAGTGCTGAAATCGGGCGGAGGAGAGGCGCGGGGGAGATCAGGGCAAACACCTTAGGAGCATCTCGGGAGGGTCTTTACGCGGCTACGTGGAAGGTGGCTTTGATGGTAACTGAACTGGAGACACGAACACCAGTTGCAAGGCTGCTGCAGCAGTTCAGGCAGGAGAAGAGTGAACTGGGACAGAGGTGCTAGGTGTGGAGAGGATGAAGGAAATACAGGTGCTGTGGGGTCAGTGAAAGTGATGGGGGTGGGAGAAGGGCGGGGTTGAGGATGATGGGCTCCGGCTCAGAGGACAGGTGCACTGCAGCTGTGACGGGGCCACATAAACAAGGACTAAGACATCTGTGCACCCAGGCGGTCAGCACCCCACATCCAGGTAAATGCCAATTTTGCAAGTGGTAAGATACGAGGGTCTGCAGTCAGGAGAGACACCTGACGTGATGGCCACCACGAACAGGTGGGGACCGATGAAATCCTCCCTCCGAGAGCAGCAGGGTGAGGGTGGAACCTGGCAAACCTCACTGTGCAGCAAGGGGGCAGAGGAGAAAGAGCCACAGAAGAAGCGGAATGGCAGCTGCTTTCCTGTATGTATTATTCAGCCTGAAATGGAAGGGGAAGCTGTACAACTAAAGTACAATTTGCCTTCTTTTTTGTATGTAATTTTTAAGTATTCTTTCAAATGCTGTGTTTGAGCTCTTCACCAACCAGTCTTCCTCCACAGAGTTATAAGTTCTCAGACAAAAGAGAAAAGAGGGGCTGCCCTATTTGTCATGTGGTCAGGGTAAAGTTTGTTTCCTACTTTCTAACAGGTATTAACAGAATCCTTAGAGTCCGTCTCTGCTAAAGAAATAGAAGACCAGCATATGCCACTCCCACCCCTTTTACCTTATTAAAGCCGCTGGAAGAAGATGCCCAACTAAAGGTGCCTAACACCTACTACCCCAGCAACAAAAACAAGTGAAAAATATACTGAACAAACAACTACATGTCAGTCAGTGACTGGTGGAGAATGCTAGAAGATAGCAAGGTAGTGACAGAAATCCCCGCTGGGGTCAGCTCAGCACAGGAGAGACTTCTCCCAAGAGGGAAAAGGCCAGCCCACCACCCCTCTCCCTGACCCCAGCCACTGCTGCACTGCACCATCTTGAAACCTGAGCCGCTGCTACCAGCGCGTGTCCTGCTCTGGAGGCCGGCAGTCCCTGCGTCTCTCCAGGCCTGAGGGTCTGCCATCAGTTCACCACATTCACACTTGGTAGCGTACCGTTGCCAGCCTAGGCACCAGGGCTCCCAAGGCCTTGGAACAAACTGCCTCGGAGGCACTCAGCCAATACCAGCCCATCCTAGATGCTGTTATACCCTGTTATACTCAGAGCCTAGGCTGTGGTTGAGCTGTGAGTTCAGCACCCAAGCCTGTACAGGACCTTTTCCCTCAGAGACCCTAGACCACCAGAAGACCCATGGCAGAGCTGGTGGAGCAGCTGCACCCCTTCAGCACTTGAACCAACCTGGTAGCTTGGCCCCAGGGAAGTGGAGCCTCGGCTAGGAGAGAAGCTGCCACACCAGCGCCCGGGCCTATGCTGAGCCTTGCCTCTGAAAACCAGGCACTGTTACTCGGTCAAGAAGCTACCCTACACTGGCCGAGCAGTTGTGCCCACTGAGCACCTGAACCATCCTTGCGCCTTGACCGCTGGGAATTGGATCTCTGACCCAAAGGATCAGCCACAATCCTACTGTCCAAGCCCATTTGATGCCCACCCAAGAAAACATAGTCTTGGTTTAGCTGTGCTATCCTGCACTCTGCACTAAACATGCATAGCACTCCACCTTCCTGAAGCTGGACCTGACCTCCAGAGACGGCTATTACAGCACCCCACCTCCCAGGGGAATAAAGCGAACATTGCCCTCTGCCCCACACTCATACCCCAAGTCCTAGCTGTGCTTCTCCACTTCAGGACCCCTGCTACCACTGCACCTGCCCTCACAGAGCCTGGGCCACAGCTGTATCCCACAGGTCCAGGGTCACCACTGTCCAGTACACACCCTTTCCTGTGCTGAGTTGCCTCTGTGCCCCGTTTGCTTTGCGGCTCAAGTTGCAGCTATGCCCTGCTCCCCAGGCCCTGCACCTCTGGAATACAGTACCCAGCTACCATAGAGCCATGCCAGTACTGTGCCCTGACCTCCAGGATCACAGCTATACCCCTGACCCCTGGATCCAAACTACCAGAGGACAGAAGGAACGTATCTTTAAAAACCAATAAACTAAGAGTTGGTTTTTTGGAAAAAAAAGAAAAAACTAAAATGTGAAAACCCTTGCTCATTAAGAAAAAGACTCAAGTCAGAAATAAAGGTGAAATATTTTTTAAAATGGAAACACTGTACCAGATGCTTCCCCGGGGGTGAGAAAGGACTGTTGCATGGAGAAGCGATGGCGAACCTTGTACAGACGCGTGCCCAAACTGCAACCCAAAACACATTTGTTTATTGCAAAGTGCCTTACTGCAGTTCCACCCAAATACAGTAGTACCTCAGTTTACTAACGTAATTTGCTTTACAGTGGGAGAAGATGATCAGGTTTGTCATCTGATGTAGAGCAAACAAAAGCAAAATTTTGCCAAATGCTTTTATTTGTGAACCAGTTTGCAAACAGAAGTGTTCATGAACCTAGGATCTCCAAACACATTTTATGACACCAACAACACATTGATACTAAGCCAGGCAAAGGCACTACAGGAAAATGACAGGCCAGTATCACTAATCCAAAGTCTCCTCCATAAAACTTTAGCAATCAATTTCAGCCAAATATCTAAAAGATTATACATTAAAAGCAAGTGGGATTTAACCCGATGTGCAAGGCTGGTTTAACATATGCAAACTAGTCAGTGAGACACATCACAAGAACTTCTCATTTTTACTAAGCGCTTTATAAATATTATTTCACTTAACCAAGAGTGGTACATGCCTGTAATCCCAGTGCTCAGGAGTCTGAGGCAGGAGAATCACTACAAGTTTGAGGCCAGTGTGGGCTACATAATGAACTGAAAGCCAGTCTGAACTACACAGTGAGACACTGTCTCAAAAATTAATTAATTAATGCAATGTAATTTAATTATCATATTTTTAGGTCTCAGGTAAGGAAACTGAGGTATATAAAAGTCTCTTACTACTTTCTCATAGTTAAGGTGGTACCTCGGTTTACAAACTTAATTTGTTTTACGATTTTGGGGCAGAGGACTGTGGTTGTTTGTCACTGAATGCAGAGCTTGCAAACACCAGTGAAATATTACCAAACGCTCTGTTTGCAAATGAAAGGGTTTGTGAACCAAAGTATTACTGTGTACGTATTAGCTTTTCATTATAGTAACAAATACCTGAAGCCACTACTTTATGAAGAGGAAGGATTTAGTTAGCTCGCAGTTTTGGAGGCTGTTATGGTTGATACATTGTGTCCACTTGGGGAGTCCAGAGGTTTGGCTGAGTGATTCAGCAGGAAGCCAGGGTGATTACTTTGTATACATCCTGAGCCTGTGGAAGAGGAGGGCATGGAGGTTATGTGAGAGCTACACGCCCACTGGATGGGGGTAGGCTGTTTACAATGTAGGGGAGAAAAGGAGGCTGCTTGCAGCCATTCCTCCCTTTTGGCTGGTTGCTTTTTGTTGTGCTCTGCTGTCTTGAAAAGTTTGCCCTCTGCCATGTGCCACTCTGCCTCTGAAGCAGTCAAGTATGGACTGAAACCTCCACAAACTGTAAGCTAAATAAACCTTTCCTTCCTTCATTTTGGGTGTTGGGTATTTTGTCTCAGCAACGAGAGAAATGTAACCAAGACAGAGGCTGAAGACCCAACAACATGGCACAGGCTCTGGCTGCCCCGCTTCACAGTGGGGGCACCTGTGTGTGCTGGTCGTGCTTTCCTGATGAAGCTACAGGGTTCAATGATGAAAGACCTAATCTGATCACTTCCCAAAGGCCTCCATTCCAGCCACCATACCCTCATTATGCCCCCTCTTAATCCATGAACATCAGACTTCAGGGATTAAACTCCTCCATGAACTCGGGAAGCAAACCATATTCGGACCATTGCATTTCACTTCTGGGCCTTACTCAGTCCTGAAACTCATGTCCTTCTCAAACAGTAACTCCATCCAAACAACCCCAGAGTCTTAACCCACTCCAGTGTCCACTCAAAAACAGTGGCTCATCTAAGACTCAAGGCAAACTTCTCACAGCTGTGAGCATAAAATGAAAACAAGATTCATATTTCCAAGATACAATAGTAGGACTGGCGTAGGGTCAACATTACCATTCCAGAAGGAGGAATAGGCAGACAAAAAGGAGTAATCAGCCCAAAGCAGACCAAACTCTTAGCAGGGCGACCATGAAATCCCCGGGCTCCAAGTCTGGCATCCTGTCCACACCAGGCAGGTCTGAGTCCCCAAGGCTGTGGGCAGCCTCACTCCTTCGGGGCTTCCCTGAACTCAGCTTATGCTTCACTGCTGACCCTTTGAGTCTGCAGCTCTCTGGACTCGCTGTCGCACACTGGTAACTCAGCTGTAGGGACTCAGTGGCAGTTGGCCCCCTGCAGCTCTGCGAAGAACTGCCCTGGTGGGGCCCCTCTGCAATGGCTCCGACCCCACAGTTCTGCTCAGCAGTGCCCTGGTGGAAGCTCTACACACTGGCTCCCTGCGGCCGAAGGTCTCTGCCCGGACCTCTGGGCTGACGGAGAAATCCCGGCCTCCGCAGCTCTGTTGGTCTCCGCCCTCCTGGCTGCTCTCAGGGCCGAAAGGGGATGGCCCCAGCTCCCACCAGAAACCTCATCAGCATGGACTTTGAGGTCTGTTGCTGTCAGCTTTCTGGTCTCCTGACACCTCACCCGAACTCAGGCAATGTTCTTCTCAGCATTGCAGGCTTTCCCTGGCCACCACCTCCAAGCCCCTTCAGCCTCTTCCCATTAAGCAGTTCACTCTTCGCAGTACCACTTCTCTTCATAAGGATGAAGGGATTACTTAGCTCGGGTTCTGGCTACCTCACATCACAGTGGGAGCGCACATCCACCCCTGTGTCTGCTCTCACTTTCCATGTAAAACTGCTGGTGTCCAGTCGTGAAAGCTCCACCCTGAAGCCCTAGTATTGCTGAGAGTGCTGTGGCACGCCCATAATCCCAGAACTCAGGAGGCTGAGGCAGAAGGATTGTAGTCAGTTTGAGGTCAGCCTACACCACAATTTGAGACCCTGCCTCGAAAAAAAACCCTGTTCTGATCACTTCCCAAAGGCCCGCCTCTAGACACCATAGTGTCTTTAAACACTGCTTCTTAATCCATGAACACAAGACTTTGGGGATTAGACTCCTCCCTGAGTTCAAGAAAAGTCATATTTAAACCATAGCAGTTCACAGTCATCCCCCCATCTGCCTTGTCCTTCATGGTTTCTGTTACCCAGAGTCAAGTTATTAAGTACAAATTTTCAAAAATAAGTAATCTATAAATATTAAATATTTTGTTTTAGTACATTTTTAAGTTGCTCTTATTTTATTATTAGTTACCGTTAATCTCTTACTATGTATACTTGTATATTAAATTGTATCACGGGTTTGGATGTATAAGAAAAAACATAGTACATGCAGTGCTCAGTACTGGCTCTGATCTCAGGGATCCACCAGGGGGTCCTTAGAACATACCCTCTGTGGCCCGGGAGGGGACCATTGCACCGCAGCTCTGCCACTGAACCCAGATGTACCCTACCCTCCTCTGGAGCCTGTCGCCTGGGGCATTCTAGGTCTGTGTTTTTGCCCTTTCTAGTTAAACAGAAAACATTCAATAAAGCCTTCATGTTTTCCATAAGGAAGATACACCTGCTTTCCCGTATAAAGTTACTTTGTGCATAGCCCCATCCTCTACACATACCACGTAGTACAGTATCGTCTGTCCTGTTTTAATTTACTACCACAGGAAGCTTGTACTTAACCAGCCCCACATAATCAAATTTCTTTCACTGCAGGGTGTAAGCCCAGCCTGCACCTAAATACAGTGTGTTTGTGTCCTTCTGAAACAGCTGCTGAACATGTCCAGAGAGCTGAGTGACCTGAAGCGGAACCTGAAGGAGGCCACTGCAGCCATCGCCGCGGACCCGCCTTACACCGAGGGCGCGTGGTCCGAGCCCACCTTCGCGTCCACCGAG
This sequence comes from Dinomys branickii, assembly GCA_004027595.1. Classification (NCBI taxonomy): domain Eukaryota; kingdom Metazoa; phylum Chordata; class Mammalia; order Rodentia; family Dinomyidae; genus Dinomys; species Dinomys branickii. The sequence goes on along the minus strand of PVLD010002339.1, from coordinate 18,516 downwards.
GCAGCCATCCAGTCCATGCTGGAGTGCCTCAAGAACAATGAGCTTGGCGCAGCCCTGCGGCAAATCAGGGAATGCAGGTCACTCTCCTGTTTCTTTTAGAGATGGTTGCAGGAAATGCGCATGAATCCACCAGAGAAGTCATGTCTAGATATTGTACACATCTCTTCTCGGGTCTTTACATGCAATGCCCAAAACACCTGGCTTTCAGATCTTACACATGAAGCACTGGGGTTATTTCTGGTCATTTATCATCCTTGAAATGTTCAAGCACTTCAAAAGTAACCTCTGTGTCATGTAAAGTGAGCATCCAAATGCACGCTGTTCGTTTCTCCCCTGCATCTCCGCCTCGTCTTCACACTCATTGGAAACAGAGTGCTGCTACAATGGGATGAATGTTGTAAGAGTGTCAGATTCTGTTCTGATGTCTTTATACTTAGGGTCCTTTTATCAGACACGATGTCCAGTAGTCTAAAACCGAACCTAGTGATGGTTGCACCATCTGACTCTCCAGAAACCCATGGGATTGCGTACTGTAGAAGGGGGTGATGCCGTATAAGAGGGTCCCAGTAAAGCTTCCTTAGAGTGATAGTCTCAGCCCTAGCAAAGACCCATAACCGCTCAGCTCTGTGACCAGTAGTGCCTCTAATACGCGCTGTCTTTCTTGACTGCAGAAGTCTGTGGCCCAATGACATCTTTGGAAGCAGTTCTGACGATGAGGTCCAGACACTACTGAATATTTATTTCCGTCACCAAACGCTGGGACAGACAGGTACTTACGCACTGGTGGGATCTAACCAGAGTCTGACCGAAATCTGCACCAAGCTGATGGAGCTGAACATGGAAATCCGGGACATGATCCGCAGGGCGCAGAGTTACCGAGTCCTCACTGCGTTCCTCCCAGACTCCAGTGTTTCCGGCACTAGTCTCTGACAGGAGCCCCCCCTGCCCCCTGGCTTCCCAGCTGGGGGTGCTGCCGAGCTGGGGCTCTGCCATTCAGCGTCTTCTCGGCCTTCAGAAGGCTTGGACGGACTGTTCTCCCACTCGTTACCTGCAGGGCTTTTTCTAAAGAGGGTGGCCGAGCTTCCAGCGTGTAGCAATACTTCACATACCCAGGCAGCACAGGACATCCCGAGACAGACTCCACCCGTCATGCTGTGCGGCACAAACACGCTCCCCTCTTCCTGAGCAAACGCAACTCACTACTGAAGAATGGACTTCCATTGCATACCAAAGCGACAACACTGAACAGTACCTTCCTTCCTAGAAACAGTTTCAGAGTAGCAAAAGTGCGATGTTTTCTTCACTTCAGAAATTTTTATATTCTACAACTTGTACATGTGTTCCCTGCAGTCCCCTTCCCCCTCTGTTCTGTTTTGTTTGTTTTGTTTTTGGTGAGATGAGGAAGGGACAGGCAGCATGAAGCTGGCCACTGAGAAACTGTAAGACGGTCAAAAGCTGACAGCCTGTGTGTTTAAAAGGGACTTGGAAATGGACTACAATTTCATGGACACTGTTATTTGAATATAATTACTGTACCTAAAAGGAGCTGCTATGAAGTACCTTTCTTACATTGCTAGGCTACTGTTTCTGAAGGCCCTGGATCTCTTTGCACCAAAATTGATCCAGATAGACTCTTTTTAAGGATCTTGGCTGCTTTTTACTAGAAGGTCGCTTTTATGAACATATTTATACTACAGAAGGATAAATGTTAATTTTAATTAACTTTGCCATTTTATAGAGAAAATTTATTCACATAAATTCCAAGTCATTTCACCTCTCACGCATGCATATTTTAACATCCATTCTGATAGGCAGAAATAGGATCATAAAGATATGAATTGCCACTTTATTTCTGAAGAATAATGTATTTTATTTGTAATGTATATGTAAAGGGCCGTCCTTATGTCTCCTGCGTACACGTAATGCTGTCCAAGTGTTAGAGGTGTGCATGGGAATCTGTCACACGTCAGAGACGTGCAGAGTTTATCTACGTAACTTATTCACACTGTAAATACATTTAGGGTTTTGTGATGTAATCTTGACTGATACTCTGTTCAGAACTTTCTTTAGACAAAAAAAAAAAAAGCAAGGACAAAATACATGATGACCATGGATTTTATTTCTGGTGGATGAGAATGTCTGTGGGCTGCAACAGGGACAATCCCAAGGAACACCATTCGTTCCCATGGAGTCAACCAGCGGCACCTACTGGGCTCTGCAGCACATGACCATCGAAGTCAGAGGAAGCGGAGTCACTTTGGAGGTGGGGCTTACAAAACAAAAGACCTTCCACAGGTTCTCTCTGAAATCAATCAAAGAGAAAAATCAGAAAAGAAAGAGGGCTCTAACTGTCCATAACCTAGGTGACCATCCTTAAAATTTTGAAATATACTGTATATTGAGCAGGAAAAAGTAGGAAAACCTTCCACTACCCTACTAAGAAAAACAGGGCCACAGAGCCACACAGAAGTCTTAACTTATAACATCTTGCTACTCATATTTGACTTGGACTAACAAATAGAACCTGTTTTACTAGCATACAAGTGCTGAGTCGTTAGCTGTTATTTCCTAAGAGTATCCTGCAGGAGGGAGTCCAACCCAAAATTTTGTTATTGTTGTTGTTGTTATTGTTACTCTATTTTAACAACTTCTCGAGCTGCTGTAAACATATTCTTCTGATAAGTTAACATTGTCAGCTCAAAGACAGTTTGCTGTGGTTTGTAGAAAATTGAATCATGATCACTGCGAAAAGTACCTCCTAGGATACAGGGTTCGTGGGTAACCAGATTAGCCATCCCCAGAGAGTTTTGTTGGGAGCCACCATGGAAAGGTCTGACTAGTCATGGCTGAGTTGGCTAATACGCCCTCTTATCCAGTGAAGAACCCTATGCTTTACTCTTTAAAAGATAAAAGGTGTCAACCACACGTTGAACTCCGCCATATTGGACTGTAATCATAGGAAGTAGTAGAGTTTGTCTTTTTAAAAAATGTTATGTAGAAAAATAATGTGGGCAATGCAATTGAGTATTTTTACTTTTCCCATATTTTTTCACCTTCTCTCCCTGAGTAAGGTTGGGAAAATTTGTGTCAGAAAGGACTGAGCCCAGCAGGGATTGTGCGGCCTTCAGTCAAATCACCTTGGCTCTGTGCTGTGCCTCTGTTACCAGGGTATTTTCACTGCCCTCCCCAACGCTACAGAGAGGTTGGGGTACTGAGGACAAGGTGGGTTAGGGTGAGAGAAATGCCTTCTCCTGTCTCAGTACTTTCTGGAGCTAGAACAAGATATAGCTTGTATCCATTTGCATAAAAAAGCAATCAAGATGGGCCTTCTGTAATGAAGACATAACTTGGAATTACAGGCTCTAAATAGGGTGTTTTGGAAAAGCCACTGTGGCTTTTTAGCATGGGGGGGGGTCTTCCACCCAGCACTGAGAACATTAAGAAAATTATGTTAAAACAGCTTTGAAATAAAGATGCTTCTATCAGCATCACACACACATAGGCAGATTTTAAGCGCCTGGTTCCCAGGCCTAACCAACTGACCTTTTCAGTGAATTATAGAATTCTAGACAGAAGTGAGCCTCCAGCCTGCTTATATATCTACAGTTCCCACCTGCTCCCAAGTACCCTCCTATCCCCAGGTGAATTTTGTAGTATGTTAATTATAGCTCTTTAAAGCTGGCTTCTACAGTTTTCAATACATTTACACTGGATGGATTTGAGTACGTAGCATAAGCTTCGATATTTCCTTCACTCAGCAGATACTTACTGAATGCCCACTTGGGGGTGGGCATGGTCCTAGGGAGACCACAGTTATCCAGACAGACGTGGTCCCTTCTTTCCCAGAGTTTATACTTGTACGTGCTTGGCTATCTATGTGAGCTGGCGGTAAGTGCCGAGAAAAAGAAAGCAAAATGGGACAGAGTAACTAGGGTGCTGTGCTGTTCTCAGAAGGGCAGCAGAGAAAGCGTTTCTAGAAAGAGGATCCCTGAATAGAGTCCTGAATAAAGGGAAGCTGTAACACGGATGGCTGGAAGGAAGCACGCATAGGGAGAAAACCAAAGCAAAGAGCCTGAAACGGATGTGGGATCCTTTGGCTGAAGGGTCAGCAAGGAAACCAGCACTCAACAGTAAAATGAGTGAAGAAAAATGTGTCCAGCGCAGCAGCAGAAAGGACTCTGGGCCTGAGGAAAGACAGTCCTTCTCCTGGGTGAGCTGGGAAGTTGCTGAATATTTGGGGGCAAAAAGTGACATGTTTTGACTTACATATTTAAAAGAATCACTCGTTTAGGATAATGAAAAATGCTTGAAGTCAGTGGTGGTTACACAACACAGTGAACACACTTCTGCCACTGAATCATCTATTTGGAATAACACGACTCTAAAAACAAAAATTCACTCCAGCTACCATGTGCAGCACCGAAGAAAGAAGGGTGGTGGTGGAAATCAGAAGCAGTTGGCACAGTGCAGACTAAAGGCAGTGCTGGCTTGGGCTAGAGCAGCAGCCATGGAGGAGGTCGGTGCAAAGCAAGTTCTGGAAATACCTCAGAGGTAGGGCTGGCAGGACTTGCTGGTGACAGAGGGAATATGAGAGAGTCCAAAGATGGGTCCAGTCAACTGCAAGGATGGAGTTGCCATTTACAGAGATGAGGTACAGAGATGAGGAGGTACAGAGATGAGGAGGTACATGTTTCGGAGGTGGACATCAGTATTTCATGTTCGTGTATGTTGGCTTTGGGGTGCACCTCAGACACCCAGGATGAGCTGATACAAAACCAGTGCATGTGTGCGTCTGTTGCGGAGAGAAGTCTGGGCTGAGAACATCAAGACAACATTTAAAGCCCTTGATGAAAACAGAGAACACTTACTGTGTTGGTCAGTCGGATGAGAATACCCTAAGAATGGTAAGAATCAGAATGTAGGCAATGGGTTCAGATCCTGAACTGCACATCAAATGCTGATGTGGAGGCTGAGGGTGTCAAGACCCAGGCTGCGCTCCAGAGATGGGTGCCACCGGTCACAAGCTGTGCTCATGACCCAGCACTGCCCAAACCTCCCCACCCACTGCCACGACGGAACCACTCTCAAACTTAGCAGTCACCTCAAGTCTTACGTCAGAAATAGAGATTCTCTTGGGTTAGGCCATTTACAGACCAATCTGGTAAATCCAGAGCAAGGCCCCCCCAGATCTGTACTTAAGAATACATTGAAAGGTACCGACTAGGAAGAACTTGAATAGCCAAATCTGTTCTATAGGAGCCCCCCAGTCATTTTCCACTAAGGGTGTCTCTGTAGTGAGTCTGCCCCACCCTGTGATTTTTTGTTTGTTTCACTGAAGGTCACACGAAGTGAGAGGCGAGAACCCGCTGCAGCCCGTGCATGAGTCCAGTTCCTGGCAGGTGCTTCCCTCTCTGTCACTATGTCCTCCTGTTTGGAACAGCAAACCCTTGCTGTAATATTGGATGCCAACTTCAGAGTCCACAAATTTAAGCCACCTCTGGGAACTTGCAGGGGTCCCGAGTGAGGACGAGGAGAAAAGTCCCCCTCACTCCCTGCACTGTTCAATTCCGCTGTCCTTATTTCTATTTCAAAAAGTCCAGAGACAGATTCATGCCGCCCAGCTGTACTGGTCACCTCCTTCCAGCCCCGTCACTGTCATTCGCAGCTGCGATTGTGCCCCTCACCCACCTTAAAACCGGGAGAGCTTATTAAAGATGCTGAAGCACAGGCCCCACACCGGAACCCTTAACTCAAACCCACAGGGAGGGCCTTCTTGGGGGTACGGTCATTTATAACACTTCCTGGGAAATTGTCATATGCAGCTACAGCTGAGACCTGCTGGCTTACATCCCTCCTGCTCACTCCCCGTCTTGTTCATCAGTATCTTCTCCATCTCAGCATCTGACATCCTTCCGGGGACCTCAGCATCCTTGCCAATAACCCACTCAAGATCTTCCTCTCAGTCTGCTGACATTTTTACCTCGGGATCTTTGCCCTGCTGCACTTTAGCCATCCAATTCGATGGTTACACCAAAACCCCATTGGTAACTGTGGATGTACCAGCTCTGGTGGCCAGCGTTCTGCCAACCCCCTCAGGAATTCGGCCTCCAACCCTGACAATGCTCCTGCTGTTGTAAGTAACAATCTGGGCCTTGCCTGTCCTCTCCTCTGAACAAGTTAAAGTTCCACTAGCTATCAGAATCATTCTTTTGCTAATATTTTCTCTTTTTCTTTTTGAGACAGGGTCTCACTATGCAATTCAGGCTGGCCTTGACCTCACTTTGTAGCCTAGGCTGGCCTCAAGCTCACAATAATCCTCCTGCCTCAGCCTCCTGAGCACTAGTATTACAGGCGTGCACCACCACACCCAGCTTTTTGCTCATATTTTCAAGGGATGCTTTACCTTTTTGTCTTCAATGTAAATAAGGTTAATCTGTTCTGACCCCTATGAATATGATCCTGAATCAAATTTTCCCATAAGGTTCAGTGTAAATACGGCTAATCTGTCCTGAAGCATATGTACTTTTTAAGCACAAAAATATGAAACACAGTACAGTACAGTGTGAAGAGATAGAACACTAACGTTACTCAGCTCATTATTGCAGTGACATTCCTGTCACCTTCATTACCAATCTTATCTTTCTTTTTACCACCATGCTCACTCTGTACTTGCTTTGGAGCCAAGACGGATTAAACAATACTTTTCAGTGCTGCATGTGCCAAAAAGCAAACAAAAAAAGCTTCATAGGAAGTATGCACAGGTCTGTCACTGCAGCTAGTGGAAGCCAAGAGCATGTGTCAGAGCAGATGATGGCCCTGGTCATGTTCTTCGCTGATGCAGAGATGGGGAACAGAAGCACAATTCTGCCAAATGCTTCTGTTCACAAACCCAATTCTTCATGAACAGGACCATTCATGAACTGAGGTACTAACTGTACATTAAGAACTCTTAATTCACACACATCTCCTACCTAGATGAATAGAGGAAACGCCAGAATAACCCAGAGAACATCAACGAGAAACATCAACTAGAAACACAGGTAACCTAAGCAAGGGAAGGACAAACACCCTGACACAAAGAATCAGTTTGAAAGAAGATACTTGAAGACAAACACAACATACCCATAGGGGTTAAAAAGAAGGGAAGCTGCCCAGGAGGGGAAGGCGGGCCTGTTGCACACACCTCTAGCATACCCGGGAACAGCCACTTTGGGAACTTCCCACAGAGCTGGAGGCATCCACACAGCCTCGCAGTCCAGCCTCAAGGAGAGGCCAGAGATATGTGAGCCCTTCATCTGCCTCCTTGTCTCCAAACACTGAGCAGGTAGGCTGGTAGCAGTATTGCTGGCACGCACCAGGGGCGAGAGATCAGGGGCAGGAGAGGTTCCCTCCCCCACACATCCAATCTCAGACTCCGAGAGAATAAATTAGTGATTGTTCCATTTCTGGAGTCATCATTAGAGTACCTGGGCACACGAGGTCACCACCAAGTGCTTCAAGTTCATCCCATACCAACTAGGACATCCACCTGGCACACAGTGCTGACACTGGTCTGCTTTGAGTTTGTATCACACCCAGCCCCCATGGCCCTGCACTACTAGACCAGCCAAAGAATGACATCTATCACCAGTCCTGGGCAGCCTGGGATTCCACAAGGAGTCTCCACATGAATGCCTGACCTTTATGGGGCACATACAGCACCAGGCTCAATGGGCACAGAAGAGTCTCCACCCTGTACCCTTGTTCAATATAGTCCTGGAAAAATTAGCCAATTAGACAAGAGGAAAGAAATGAAAGGAGTAAGGACAGGAAAGGAAGAAGTTAAATTATCATTCTTTGTGGGCGCCGTGATACTCTACATAGAAAACACCAAACACTCCACCAAAAGACTTTTAGATTTAATAACCAAATTCAGTAGCCTAGTTGGATATAATAACAACACTCAAAATTTCAGTAGCACTCCTCTACACACACAATAAATGCACTGAGGGAGAAAGTAGGAAAATCAGACCTTTGCACAATAGCATCAGAAAAGAAAAGATCTAGGAATCAATCTAAGAAGTAAAAGACCTCTGCATTGAAAATTACAGTACTCTAAAAAAAAGATATCAAAGAATATATCAGAAAATGGAAAGATATCCCTTGTTATTGGGTAGGAAGAACCAACATAGTGAAAATGGCCATACTCCCAAAATTGTTACACAGATTTAATACAATCCCAATCAAAACACAAATAGCATACCTCACAGAATTAGAGAAAACAATCCTAAAATCCATATGGAACAAGAAGAGACCTAAAATAGCAAAAGAAATCCTGGATAACAAAGGTAAGGTGGGGAGCACTATAATTGCTGACTTGAAATATATTATACAGCTATGATAATAAAAACAGCATGGTACTTATAAAGAAAAAAAAACAGCTCTGAGGATCAATGGAACAGACTACAAGAAGCAAACACAACTACAAATATAATCAGCCACCTTATCTTTGCCATTTGCTGGACGAAAGATAGTTCTTTAATAAATGGTGCTGGAAAAACTGGTTTTCCACAGGCCAAAGACTAAAACTAGACCCCTATCTATCTATCACCATGCACAAATTTAAAATCAAAATGGGTCAAAGATCTAAATTTTAAATTGGAAACACTAAATCTGCTGGAAGATAGAACTTTTGAAGACAGGTGTAAGCAAAGATTTAAGCAACAAAACCCTGACTGCACAGGAAATATTACACAGAAGCAACATCTGAGATCTCTTATTGAAAAGATTTAGCACAGCAAAAAAGCCACAAACATAGTGAAGAGACAATGTACAGTGTAGGAAAGACGCAGCTAACGATTGTGAAAGGAAAGATCTCCTAAAAAATAACAAGGAACCAGGAAATAATAATTCAACAGCTGCAAGATGATGCAAAGATAAATGATGTAGGATTAATAGATGTTAATGAAAGAGCAGGAGTCAACACAAATGACATAAAAAGATTATTTGCATAAGTAATAACAGACAATTTCCCAAGCCTGGAAAAAGAATCTGATGTTCTAAATGAGGCATATAGAACTCCACTCAGCCATAACCAAAATAAATCTACACCCAGACATATAGTGACCAAGATCTCAGAAATTCAGCAAAAGAACAGAATATTAAAAACTGTTAGAGCAAAGAAACAGATCACTTATAAAGGAAAGCCCATCAGAATCACAGTAGATTTCTCAACACAAACCATAAGTCAAGAAGAGTTTGGAGTATTTCAGATCTTGTAAGAAAACAACTTCCAGCCCAGATTGATGTACTGTGCAAAACTATCCTTCAAAATTAACGGAGAAATAGAATATTTCCATGACAAAAGAACAACTGAAGAATTTCATTAGCACCAAACCAACCATACAAAGAGTACTAAAAATTATTCCAGGTAGAGATAAAAATGACCACCACAACTTCAAGAAGAACAATAGGAAGGAACCACCAAGCAGCACAAGCAATTAACCTGGGGCAAAAAGGAGGAACCAGCAGCAGAAAAACAACATGACAAAGATAAGCCAATACTTACCAGTTATAACCATCAATCTAAATGGTCTCAATTCAACAATCAAAAGAAGCAGACTGGCAGAGTGGATTAAGAAACAAAATCCATCAATATGCTGTATACAAGAAACATTTAACTCCAAAGGAAATTCATACACTCAAAGTCAAAGAATAGAAACAAATACTCCATGTGACAGGAACCCAGAAATAAGCAGGGGTAGCTATTCTATTTACAATGTGAACTTCAAACCAAGAATAATAAGAAGAGATAAGGTCACTACGTACTTGTTATGGGAAAAATGCAAGAGGAAGAGGTAGCAATCATAAATATCAATGCATCAAATACAGAAGTACACAACTATATAAGATAAATTTTAACAGACATGAAAAATCAAATAACACAATCATAGCAGGGGACTTTAACACCCCATTGTCATAAGAGACATTGATCAACTAAACAAAAAATCAGTAAAGAAATAGATTAAGCCAAACTTGTGAATAAATGGACTTAGTAGACCTTCATAGAGTGTTCCACTCAACAACATCAGAATATACATTCTTCTCAGCTGCACAAGGAACAGTCTCTAAAATAGACCATATACTAGCACATAGAACATGCTTAAGTAAATGCAAAGGAACTGAAATTTACTATGCATACTACTGGACCACAGTGCAATGAAATTGGAAATTAATGGCAAGAGAAACTACAAAAACTCAATAAACATATGGAGATTAAATAACACCCTCCTGAACATCCTATGGGTCACAGATGAAACTAAAGACAAAATTAAACAATATTTATAATCAAATGAAAATGCAGATACAATGTACAGGAACCTGTGGGACACAGTGAAAGCAGTCCTCAGAGGGAAATGTATAGCAGTGAATTCCCATATCAGAAAAACAGAATAAGCACAAATAAATAATCTCATGCTGTACCTTAAGTTTCTAGAAAAAGAAGAGCAAGTCAAATCAAAGCCCAAAGAAGGCAGAAAATATTAAAGGTCAGAGCATAAATTAATGTACTAGAGACTAAGAAAAAAAATACAAAGAATTAGTGAATCAAAGAGTTGGTTCTTTGAAAGAATAAATAAAATTTATAAACTCCTAGCCAAGCTTATCAAAAAAAGGAAACAACTCAAATTCATGCAATAAAGAATGAAAAGGCTGAAATCATTACAGATCTTGTAAAAATTCAGAAGACTATCAATACCTACTTTAAAAACCTCTATTCTCACAGGGTGGAAAACAGGAAATGGACAGATTCCTAGATACATATGAATTACCAAAGCTGCATCAAGAAGATATAAAAATCCTGAATAATTTAATATCAGCCAACAAAATAAAAAATGTAATAAAAAACTTACCAACCAAAAAGAGCCCAGGTCCTGATGGATTCACAGCTGAATTCTACAAGAAAATTAGGGAAGCCTTAGTGCCAAATCTCCTCAAACTCTTTAATGAAATTGAAAGGAAAGACATTCTCCCTAACTCATTCTTGGAGGCAAGTATTAGCCTGATACCAAAACCAGAGAAAGACCCAACCAAAAAAGAGAACTACAGGCCAATCTCCCTAATGAACATAAATGCAAAATTTCTCAATAAAATATTAGCAAATAGAATGCAGCAAATCATCAAAATGATTATACATGATGACCAAGACAGATTCATCCCAGGAATTCAGGGATGGTTCAGTATACACAAATCCATTAATGTAATACAGTATATCACTAGAGCCAAAGACAAAAATCACATGATCATCTCAACAGATTCAGAAGAAGCTTTTGATAAAGTCCAACACTCATTCATGATAATAACCCTGCATAAAATAGGAATAGATGGTCTTTTCCTCATTCTGATAAAAGCCATCTATGACAAACCAACAGCCAACATCATACTAAATGGACAAAAACTGAAAGTTTTTATGTTAAAATCAGGAACAACACAAGGATGTTCATTTTCACCACTGCCATTCAATGTAGTTCTGGAAGTATTAGCCAGAGCAATTAGATAAGAGAGACAAAAGAAATAAGGGTAGGAAAGGAAGAAGTGAAATTATCATTATTCACAAATGACATCATACACTACACTGAAGATCCCAAACACTCAACCAAAAGGCTTATAGATTTAATAACCAAACTCATTAGCATAGCTGAATGCAAAGTCAACATTCAAAAATCAATAGCATTCCTATACACAAACAAAAAATAGACTGAGAGAGAAATTAGGGAAACCACACCTTTCATAATAGCATCTTAAAAAATGAAAAAATTTAGGAATCAACCTAACAAAGAAAGTAAAATATCTATAGAGTGAAAATTACAGTACTCTGATAAAGGAGATTGAAGAAGATATCAGAAAATGGAAAGATATTCCTTGCTCGTGGATAGGAAGAACAAACCTGTGAAAATGGACATACCTGCAAAATTGTTGTACAGATTTACTGCAATCCCAAATAAAATACCATTAGTATACACCACACATCTAGATAAAACATTCCTAAAATTCATCTAGAACCAGAAGCAGCCTAGACTAGCAAAAGCAATCCTAGGAAACAAAGGCAAGGCAGGAGACATCACAATCCCTGGTTTTAAATTATCCTACAAAGCTACTGTGATAAAATCAGCATGGTCTTAGCATAAAAACAGGTGTGAAGATCAATGGAACAGATTAGGAAATGCAGACACAACTACAAACACACTCAGACACCTTTTCGACAAAGGAGCCAAACTTGTTCACTGGAAGAAAGATAGCCTCTTTAATAAATGGTGCTGGAAAAACTGTCTTTCCAGATGCCAAAGACTAAAACTAGACCCATGTCTATCACCATGTACTGAACTAACATCAAAATGGATCCAAGATCTAAATATTAAAACAGAAACACTAAATCTACTAAAAGAAAAAGTAGGTCGAAATGTTAAAGACATAGGGGTAGGCAGAGAGTTCATGAACAAAAGCCAGACTTCACAGGAAATACTTCAAAGACTCAACAACTGGGATCTGATCTTATTGAAAAGTTTTTGTATATCAAAGAAATCACCAACAGAGTAAAAACAAAACCCATGAATTGTGAAAATTTTTACGTAAGTGTCCCTTACACAAAGGACTTCTATCTAGAACATGTAAAGAATAAAAAGTCAGGCCCCCCAAATTTAAAGACCCAATCCAAAAATGAGCAATCCAAAAACGTGTGATGAATACATACTTCTCACATGAAGAAATACAAATGGCAAATGAATATATGAAAAAATGTTGCAATTTTCTTAGTCTCAATTGATACAAATTGAGACTAAGAAAACAATACAAAGAATCAATGGATCAAAGAGTTGGCTCTTTGAAAAATTAAATAAAATTTATAAACCTTTAGCCAACCTTATTCAAGAAAAGGAAAAAAAAGACTCAACTTTATACAGTTAGGAAGGAAAAGGATGAAATCGGAACAGAACCCTCAGAAATCTAGAAGATCACCACTTACTTCAAGAAACTTTATTCTAATAAAATGGGAAACACAAGTGAAGAGGACAAATTCCAAGATACACACATATATGTGAACTAACAAAGCTAAATCAAGACAATATAAAAATTCCAAATAACCCAATATTAGTCAAGAAAATTGAAAATGCAATTACAAACCTATAGACAAAGAAAAGCCCAGGTCCTGATGGATACAGAGCTGAGTTCTACAACAAATTTAGAGAAGATCTAAGCCATGACTCCTCAAGCTCTTCAGTGAAATAGAAACAGAAGTAATACTGCTAAATTCATTCCTGGAAGCAAGTAGGACCCTAATACAAAAACCAGAGAAGGACTGAACCAAAAAAAGAGAACTACAGGCCAATCTCCCTAATGAACATAGATGCAAAAATCCTCAACAAGATACTGATAAACAGAATGCAGCAAATCATCAAGAAGATTAGACGCCATGACCAAGCTGGAATTACCTCTGAGATGCAGGGATGCTTCAATATATGCAAAGCAATAGATGTAATATACCATATTAACAGAGCCAAAGACAAAACTTGCCTGATCATCTCAATAGATGCAGAAAAAGCATTTCACAAAGTCCAACACCCATTCACGACTTAAAAAAAAACCCTACAGAAAATTGGAATAGATGGTGTTTATGTCAATGTGGTAAAAGCCATCTATGACAAACTAACAGCTAACATCATACTAAATGTTAATAATTGTTGTGATGAAGTTGATGGCCCCGAGGATTGATGAGACTCCTGCCAGGTGCTGGACAAAACTGAAAGCTTTCACTCTAAAATCAGGAATGAGACAGAGATGTCCACTATCACCACTCCTATTTAATGTAGTTCTGGAAACATTGGCCAGAGCAATTAGACAAGAAAGAGAATTAAAAGGAATAATGATAGGAAAGGAAGAAGCTAAATTATTATTTGTGCATGACACAATAATCTACATAGAAAACCCCAAAAACTCCACTGAAATAGGTGTAGATTTAATTACCAAATTCAGTATGTAGCTGGATACAAAATCAACACTCAAAAATCAATAGCATTCTTGTACACAAACAACAAACTCACTGAGAGAGAAATTGGGGAAACCATATGCTTCACAACAGCATCCAAGAACTGAATTAATCTAAAAAGGAAGTAAAAGATCTTTGCATTGCAATTTATACTACTCTGAAAAGAGATTAAAGAGGATATCTGAAAATGGATAAGAAGAACCAACATAGTGAAAATGGTAATACTTCCAAAACTCTTATACAGATTGAATGCAATCCCAATCAAAATACCATTAGCATACCTCACAGAACTAAAGAAAACAACCCTAAAATTCATTTGGAAACAGAAGATACCTAGAATAGCAAAAGAAATTCTGGGTAACAAAGGCAAGGCAGGGGGCATCAAAATCCCTAACTTGAAATTATGTTACAAAGCTACTGTCAAGAAATCAACCAATAACAAGTGCTGGAGGAGCTGTGGGAAAAAATGAACCCTTCTCCACTGTTGGTGGGAGTGCAGGTTAGTACAACTACTGTGGAAATCAGTGTGGAAATTCCTCAAAAAACTAGGATTGGTGGTTCCATATGACCCAGCTAGCCCCCCTCTAGGTATCTTCCCAGAAGAATTAAAAACATCATACCACAGCAATATATGCGCACCCATGTTTATAGCAGCACTATTTGTAATAGCTAGATCTTGGAAACAACCCAAATGCCCATCTACAGAGGAATGGATAAAAAAGATGTGATCTTTTTTATAATGGAGTAGCACTCAGTCATAAAGAAAGATAAACTTGAGACATTTTTAGGTGAATGGATGCAACTAGAGATGATATTCGTTAAGTGAGATAGGTCAGACCCACATGTGTAAACATCATATTGTCTCCCTGGTGTAAGGAACTGAAAGAGTAGATAAGGTCCACCATGTACAATAGATATTGTGAAATGGGAAGAAATTGTTCAAAAAAAAAAAAAAAGAAACTAGGATGGGGGAAAGGGGAAAGGAAAGAAGGGCAAAGGAAAAAAATACAAGATATATATACTAGTAGTTCCTCTTAGCTCACTGAAAAGAAAGAATATCATTTGGAGAAATTTTTATGCCCATGTCTTGTGCTCTGATCAACTACTTTAAAGATAACAATACTCAGTGTATTAACTATTATTATTTGATTATTTTGTTATGAAATGCTGTAGTTTTTCCCATAAAATAAATTCAAATAAATGAGTATCACATTGTTTCTCTGGAGTGAGAAACTGAAAGGCTAAATAAGGACCAAAATGTATAACAGATACTGGGACACAGGAAGAAAATTTTCAGATGGAAAGGGGAACAAGGGAGGAAGATGGGATAGGAAGGACAGGACAAAAAAAATAAGAAAATAGAAGAGAAATAATGGAACCAAAGCTTTTGTAAAGAAGGAGAGGAAGGAGTGTTGAAGAGAGGGGAGGAGATTGGGCAAATGGATCAAGAATATTATGTATATGTACACATCCCCTATGATGAATGTGATCATTATATATATAGAGAGAGAGAAATGTACCAATAAAATTAATTTTTAAGAAATCAGCTTAATGTTGCTAAAGTTGTTTCTACATTCTCTATTTTGTTTCATTGATACACATCTGTTTTGTGCCAATACCATGCTGTTCTTATCACTATAGCTTTATAATATAATTTAAAGTCTACAATTGTGAGGCCTTCTGTGTTGCTTCTGTTGACCTAAATTTCTTTTCTATTCTAGGCCAGTTCTTATTCAATATGAATTTTGAGATTCTTTTCTCTCATTCTGTGAGGAATGCCATTGAGATTTTGATTGGCATCATGTTAAATCTCTGTAACAGTTTTGGAAGTATGGCCATTTTCACTATCTTGGTTTTGCCTGACTAGGAACACAGGATAGCTTTCCACTTTCTGATTAATTTTTCAGTCTCCTTTTTCAGAGTACATGGTAATGTTTAATATAAAGTTCTTTCACTTCTTTGGTTAAATTAATTCCTAAATATTTAATTGTTCTTGATACTATTGTGAATGGTAGTGTTTCCCTAATTTCTTTCTTGGTGAGTTCATTATTGGTTTACAGGAAAACTATTGATTTTTGTGTGTTGATTTTTTTGTATTCTGCAACATTATTGAATTTGGTTAAGAATTGTAGTAGTATTTTGGTGGAACTTTTTTGGTCCTCTGTGTAGAGATTAATGCCATCTACAAACAATGATAATTTGATTTCTTCCTTTCCTATGCATATTCCTTGTATTTCTTTCCACTGTGTGATTACTTTGGTTACCGTTTCAAGTACTATATTGAACAGGAGTGATAAAAGTGGACACCTTCATCTTTTCCTGATTTTAGAGGTAAAGCTTTTGGCTCTTCTACATTTAATATGATGTTGTCAGTGGGATTATCATAAATGGCTTTTAACAGATTGAGATAAGATCTTTTTATATCTATTTAATTCAGGATTTTTACCATGAACAGATGTTGGATTTTGCCAAAGGCCTTATTTGCATCTATTGAGATGATCACATGACTTTTAAATTGTTGCTTCTGCTTATATGGTGTATTACACATTTACTGATTTGCATATGTTGCACCATCCCTATATCTGTGTGATGAAATTTTCTTTGTCATAATATATGATCTTTTGGATGATTTGTTTTTTTCTGTTTGCTGGTAGCTTGGTTAATAAATTTTGTATATATGTTCATCAAAGAAATTATAGCTTTCCACTGGGTCCTTTTTTTTTTTTTTTTTTTTGGTACTGGGACTCAAACTCATGACCTCAGCCTTGCCAGGCAAGCACTTATGCTGCTGAGCTACATCCCTGGCCCGTCACTGGGTCCTTTTCTGGCTTTAGAATCAGAGTAACGCTAGCCTCTGGGAATGAGTATGGGAATACTATTTCTCTTTTGGTTTTGTTACAGAGTTTGGGGACTGTTGGCATTAGATTGTCCCTGAAGTTCTTGTAGAATTAAACAGAGAAAACATAAGGTCCCAAGCTATTATCAGTTGGTGTTTTTTTTTTTTAATTATTGCTTCAATTTAATGCCCTGTTGTTGGGTTATTCAGGGTTTTATACCTCCTTGGTTCCATTTTGGCACATTCACATGTATGTAGAAATCTACCTATTTCTTCTTGATTCTCCAATTTATTAGAGTATAGGTTTTTCAAAGAGATACTAATAGTCTGGATTTTGGCAGTGTCTGTTTGATTTCATTTCTAACTGCTTTGATTTTGGGCCTCTTTTTTTCTTGCTAAGATTGGCTAAGAGTTTGCCTATTTTCTTATTCTTTCAAAGAGCCAGCTCTTTGATTTATAGGTTCTTTATTATCTTTTGTCTCAGTTTCATTAATTTCTGCTCTCATATTTATAATTTCCTATTAGCTTTGGGTTTTGACTATTCTTATTTCTCTCAGCTTTGAGGTACAGCATTAGTTTATTTATTTGGGTTCATTATTTTTTGATGTGGGCATTCACAGCTGAAAAATTACCGCTTCTGATTGCTTTCATTGCCTCCCATAAGTTCTGTTATGTTGTACTGACATTATCATTTGATTCTAGGAACTTTCTAATTTATTCATTGATTTCTTCTGTAACTCAGACTATTCAAGATTACTGTTTAATTTCCATGTGTTTGTAGAATTTCTGTGGTTTCTTTTGCCACTGACCTTTAGTTTCAATGTACTAGGATCTGATAGTATGCCTGGTCAATTTTGATTCTTTTGCATTTTGGGCTAGCATGTGGTCTATTTTAGAGAAGGTTCTATATTGTGCTGAGAATGTGCATTCTGTTGTCATTGGGTGGAACACTCTGTAAACATATACGTAGTCTGTTTGTTGGAAGATGTCGTTCAACTCTTATATTTCTTTGCTGTTTTTTTGTATAGCTGATCTATTTGTGCCAATGGGGTTCTGAGTTTCCCCTGTATGAATGTAATTATAATTTATCTGATCTTTTATGTTCAGTAGAGTTTATTTTATGAAGTTGAGTGCACTGGTGTTTGGTGCCTATATTTAAAATTTTTGTCTCTTCCTGTTGAATTGTTTCCTTAACCAATATCTAGTCATCTTCTTTACCTTTTCTGATAATTTTTGGCTTGAGGTCCACTATGTCTGAAAATAGAATAGCTACTCCCAATTGTTTTCAGGTTCCAGTTGCATGGAATATTGTTTTCCATTGTTTGATTTTGGTCTGTGAATTTCTTTTTGGGTTAAATGTGTTTCTTGTACCCTGCATGTCATTGGATATTGTTTGTTGATCCATTCTGCTAATCTGGGTCTTTTCTTTTCTTTTTTTTTTTTTTTTATTTTAGAAACATAAAAGTACAAAAACATATTGACAAACAGATACCCATTATCATAGAAAATAGTACAATCACAACTAATCTATAGACAAGGTGATATGGTCTCAACAGTAGTTGTTGCTTTATCCATTGATATCTTCGAATTGTAGATGTATGGATCCATATACAGACATGTAAATTTAGTCAGACTGTTGATCCTCTCAACAACAGAAAAAAAA